>JAQIUQ010007408.1:0-258251 GCA_030378365.1 Hybognathus amarus | reverse complement strand
CACATTCCGATACATGTATCTATCGGCATAACCGAGCACACAAGAACACGATGCAGTGTAATAATTTATCACACAGACAGTCCACTAGATTAATTGAAAGTATGCCCAAGCTGCAAAATCTGTTACAATGGCACTGAATCAACAGCGCCATGAAACAATGTCACATTCCTCGGCACTGACTATCATGTAGCCGGCTATACCACAAACAAACGACGCGGCGGGTTTATAGTAAACATGTTGATGATTAGATACATCCATGACAACAAATACACCTCAAAATAGTGCATAACCATAATGTTTCAGTGAATAAGTGGCAGAGGCTCAATATGGTTTCTCTGTGGAAAGCCGAGTGAGGGGGTTGCTGTTAAATGCTAGCTCGCGTTGCTACCTTGCATGCCGAATGAGGACCCGTAACTAATGGATACGTGCCAAAAATGTAGACAAATGATCACAAGAGAAACATCGGCGTCAAAAATAGGCATGGCCAGGTCGCTAGCATATCTGGCATGTATTATATATAAACAAAACCAAGAGAAATGTGCAACATATGAGTAATCCCATGTGCTTTACATATGTGATTATTTGTTTATGATGTGGCTAGCTAGCGACATAGCCTGCTTGCTAAAATGCTAGTGCGGCTATGAGTAGTTTAAGAGGCCTGACCCACAACAGAATCCAAAATATTCTCATTCACATTATAGCTTTCTTTTGCCAGGACACTCCACGTGTTAAAAATTTAAAAGTGAGCGGCCGGTTGCAGGAATAGGCGCTGAAACGAACCCCTGCCTCTCAGACAGGTCCTGGCGGCGGCGCCTGTGTTTTGACTTGCGTTAATTCAGAATATAGACGGACATACCTCCGACCCGGTACATGTTGGCCGCCATTTCTGCCCTCCCGGAGTGTTAAAAAACCAAACCATAAACTAAAATACAAAACAAAATAAATATGTGAATCAAAAAGACATCTACGTCCTGTGACCTGTTATGAAGCAAACTGGCTTAAGATGTTATAGGTACGGGGGGTGGACCTCTGTAAGAATAGGAGATTTCTTTTGCAGCCCCCCTCCCGAGATTCACAGTACAATACAGTAACTCACGCGCTAGAAAAGGCTCGAGCGCAGCAGCTTCCTGATGATGAGAGGAGGAGGAGAGAAAGAGGAGGGAGCGAGGGAAGGAGGAGGGTGAATGAAATCTATAGTCTGAACCCTCAACTTGACACTCATGTTTTGTTTGTTTGTTAGTTTGCACAGAAGATACAATTAAACTTGGTCATGTAGCCTACTTTCATTACAAAATCCATATTAAAAAATAATAAACACACACACACACACAAAATAAATAATATATATATATATATATATATATATATATATATATATATATATATATATATATATATATATATATATATATATATAGGCCCTATATATTATATATATAGGTAAATGTAAGGTTTATCATTACGTTATATATATATATATATATATATATATATATATATATATATATATATATATATATATATATATATATATATATATATATATATATATATATATATATATATATATATATAGGCTATATATATAGGTCTATATATATTAATGTAAGTTTTTTATTGTTTTTCTAAAAATGTAAGGCTTTTTAAAAACGTTAATAAATAGATTTAACTCTGGGAAGCAAGGATAGTCTCTCTACATTGTAAAAATGGTAACACTTTAATTAATTAGCCTATACGTCTTAATGTCTCAATTAATGTGAATGCATTATGAGCAATACATGTTTACAGCATTTATTAACCTTAGATAATCAAATGTTTTTGTGAAGTGTAAACCAAAATATAGCAAGATGCCGATTAAAAAATTATAGCCTACATAACCTTCTGTAACTGATCGATTCAGCTGTTCGAATCATTTCAGGCTGAATCGCGAATCGATTCAGTAAAGTGTCGGTAACCTGTTGGAATGATTCATTGAAAATGACTCGTCAGTCAGTTCTATTTCTAAACAGCCGGAGGAAACATTTATATATATATAAAAAACAATAAGATAGTTTCACTTCTTGAACATTATCTAAATTAGACTACTAAATGAATTAATCTCTTTTGCATAACACTGCTAGGGCTCAATGTGTGATTTTAGTTCTAGGTGTGGCTGGACAACCAATAGCCTAAGGGAAAAAACATGCATTGATTTTTAATAGGTTAATGAAATTGAAAATTTTATTGAGTTCCCCAACGTGACATGTCCCCTAGGGTCTACTTCATCAACCGTAGGAACCTCACTTGTAAAACTCAGACATGCATCGTAAAAAAAAAAAAAAAAAAAAAAAACCTTTTTCGTTTGGGAACGCCCGTCCTCGGAAGCTCATGATCGAGAGCGCAATAGGCTTGTCGATCTGTGACATCACTGTATGAAACAGCCCACTGAAGGCTGGAGTTTCGATGATGCACATGAACAAGTCACTTTTCCACGGTTCTCCGAAGTGACACGCGCTCAACCTGGAATAAATCAAATCCCGTTATAATCTGATTACTGATTTGGATTCGCGAGTTTGGGGCTGTTGTTTTCCCTTGTTTTCCTCGTGCTTACAAAAATTGATTGGATTTTAACTATGACCGTAATTAATCCATATTGCACGTCGTTTCTCTCTTTTTCACTCGAATTGATGATGTCAACCTGATCCAAAATGAAGTTTGGAAAGAATATATGCATCCTGAACGTCGGTGGCACCAAGTATGCGTTCACAAGAGAAGTTATCAAGGATTTTCCCTCCGAAGAGTGAGCAGACTCCACAGCTGCTCCTCTGAAAAGGAGGTCTTGGAGGTATGTGATGATTATGACCGAGAGAGGAACGAGTTTTTCTTCGACAGGCACTCTGAGGCGTTTGTCTTTATTATGCTTTATGTCCGATCTGGAAAGCTCAGGTTTGTCCCGCAGATGTGCGAGCTTTCCTTTTACAACGAGATGATCTACTGGGGTTTGGAGAGCTCGCATTTGGAGTTTTGTTGCCAGAGAAGACTGGAGGAAAGGATGTCCGACACATACACGTACGTTTCAGAGGAGGACATCAAGGCAGAGGTGGGAGTCCAGAAGTGAGGAGGATCAGGTCACCAGGCTCGCCCCGGAGACAGGGAACGCGCGGTGGCTGGAGAGGATGAGGAGGACTTTTGAGGAGCCTGCTTCTTCTCTCGCTGCGCAGATCTTGGCATCAGTGTCAGTGATTTTTGTCATTATGTCTATGGTCATCCTCTGTGCGAGCACTCTGCCGGACTGGGATACAGCAAAACAATACAGTGGAAGAACACAGGTATATGCATGAGTTCAACTTATGTGGTCTGTGGTATACGCACAAATTCATTAAAAATGAGGTGCATCTCTCACCGGACAGCTCAGTTTTATGAGCATGCCCACCTTCCATAGCTCCATAAATAATTTAAGGAATCGTACTCTTATGCACACATTCTCAGATGTATTCCTTTGCGAGTTCCATTCAGCATCTTTTCCCTATTAAAAATGAAAGCAACACTGACATGGAAATTAAACTGAAATCTGAATAAGTGTGTTTACAGAAAATTAGACTTGGACTTTTAAATCATGTGACGTGATCAATCAGGACACTTTGAATAATAGGCTTTAAATTATATACAATAGCCTAATATTAAAATGCAATTACTGTTTAATGTAGATTTTTGTTGATTATTTTCCTATTTACATGTAGGCCTATTACTGAAAAAGCAATACTTTTATTGATAAATACAAAAACACCATTTGTAGCACTAGTCGCATCATGTTGATAATGCATTTTGAAGGTTGCGAAGTATTGCGATGGTGATATTTGTTTTCTAATTGATTGGCCAGTAGACGTCGCCAAAAAATATCTGACGTCACCATGAGCTCTGCAGGGGAGACCTGGGACTGTTGTAACATTTCGTTTCAGCGTCTGTAACTCAAGTTTTTGCGTTGTGTCTCAAACTTTGAATATACTAATCTCATATCTGTCTGCTAGAAATTAAATTAGACGAGTCTATATATTCCCCAAACTGTGCAAAATTAATGAATGGCAAGTACAAGTACAGTAGGCTACAATCTATCTCACTACAGGATCGAGTAACTTTTTTATTTTTAAAATAATTTTATATTTGTCCATGCATTCAATTATTACGTTGCATAGTAGTTACATGTGTCCAAACTAGTTACTATGCAAAAACAACTCTTATAGATAGAGTGTTTGTGAATCATTCACTCAACATAAACACTCCCATTTTGTGTTTTCTGTTTGTATCTGCTCAGCTTGTGTGCAGTGCATGTTATATAGGCTATTAAATTAAACAACAGAACCTAGTGATCATACACATTTTTACATTTAGCAACTACTAACATGATTACAAATCAAATTATAATCCAGATGAAAATTAGCCTATTTTATTACCTTAACATAGTTTTCTGACCCTTGGATCCATTATATGTTTACTAAGATAATGAACTTTTTTCTGTGACTTTAGGAGGATGCTGATTTCGTTTGAACTTGAACATATATTTGAATTTGAACCCCTTACCTTAATTGGTTAAACTAATGGTGTTCAAAAGTCTTCCCTGCTTAGACCGGCTGTAGAAATTATTAACATTAAATCTCTATTATCTATATTATGCATACATTTTATCATCATCCAATGAGAACATGACAGGTCCCTGGTTCTTTCCATCAGATATTAAAAATTCCAGTCATGTTTTCATATTCCCTGAATTGGGTCATATTGTCATTTTGGGTGAATTCCCTTGTCGCCGCTCTCTTCTCTCTCTCTCTCTCTCTCTCTCTCTCTGTCTGGAATTTGTGAGTAGGGCATACGGTTTTTTCTTTATGTATCCAGTGCAGTCTTGATTCCATTTCCCTCAGTGGCCCCTGTTTGTCTCAGGGTTCAGGTATGTTCTCATATGTGTGTGACAAGCTGGAAATCAACCCAGTTTGGTTTTTCAATGCATGCAGTCTTACAGTATTTTCAAAAATGTGGATATCATTCCCATGCTTTGTGTTCATCTTTAAATGTCCGTTCATTCGTTGCCTAAAGGTCCAAATGTAGAGTTTTCATGTTCATCATGCCTACTTAGGAATGATTAGCATATATGCACTTGCGGTTAAGCACTTTAGCATTTGTGGGCTCATGTACATTATCAAATATTCCCTTATTTATCAGTATTCTTGGCCCTGTTTACATGCATTCATGCCCAAAACAGCTGTCCTCACTATAATTCCATCACAGCTCTATAAGTCCATCACAGCTCTACAAATTTACTGTTTTTATTACAGTAAAACCACTCAGAGTGAAAGAGACAAATTCTTCTGTATGCTGCCTTTCACAAATCAATTCTTTGTTCAAATATAATTGAAGGAGTTTCACCGCAATTATCGATAAACAAGGTGCAAGACAGACAAGAGACTAGAAATCTCGAAAAAGAAATAAACTGTCCACACACTTGAATCCTTAAAGCAAATTTAATCACTAAGCTTTTGGTCAAAAGCAAAAGACCATTTTCAGGTCATCTAATTTTTTGTTCAAATATTCAAAAGGAGATTAAGTTGAATGTGCATTCACTCAAAAATATATTTTCTTTTCTTTTCTTTTTTTGTGGAGGGATCGTTAGTTCAAGGAACTAAGCAAGGCATAACTTCCTGCCTTTCAGCTTCCATAGACACTGACACTGTCAACAAAGCACTGGAGCTGTTTACACGATCTGAATGAGAGGACATTTTCAATAGAAAGCACATTGACCGCATGGCTGCATGGAATCTGATCTAAACACTTTGCATGACTTGTTGACTTAAATAACAAAGCTGAAACTTACTTGAAGGCTACTTTTTGTGACATTTTTAGTGGTTATTATTATTTTCACATTCACTGATAATATTCTTGAGAGTGTTTGGTAGAAAAATATTCCAGGTTTGATAAGTTATTCTGAATTAACGGCATTTGTGGCATAAGGTGGATACCTCACAAAAATGTTTAGATTTCTTAAAAAGAAAAAAAAATCAAGGTTACAGTTTGAATCTTACAATGGAAGTGAATGGGCCCAATTTTTAAAGGAAGAAATGTGAAGTGTAATTATAGAAAAGCACTTACATGAATTCTTCTATAACTTGTGTATTATTAGAGCTGTTATGTTGTAATTTGTATAGTTGATTTAGGGTTTTACAGTTGCATTGAGAAAGTTGGATAAAATTGGATAGAACGTAACACAGATACGGATATTTTTTTCCTAAATGACTAAGTACTATTTTTTTACAAATTCATGTTAAAATGCATATTGGTTGTTTTGTGGCTATCAGTGAGTATTTTTAATGTTAAAGGGATACTCCACTTTTTTGGAAATAGGCTCATTTTACAACTCCCCAGAGTTAAACAGTTGGGTTTCACCGTTTTCGAATCCATTCAGCCAATTTTCTGATATTTAGAAGAATATCAGTAACTAGACTGTTTCTAGTCTCATAGACTTCCATAGTATATTTTTTTCCTACTATTGAAGTCAATGGGACCAGAAACTGTCTGGTTACTGATATTTTTCTAAATATCAGAAAATCGGCTGAATGGATTTGAAAATGGTGAATCTCAACTGTTTAACTCTGGGGGAGTTGTAAAATGAGCCTATTTCCAAAAAGTGGAGATATCCCTTTAACAGATTCAGATTGGCCCCATTTACTTTTATTGTAAGTTCCATACTGTTACCTAGAATTTTACATTTTTAAATGATAATAATTATATAGCATTTTTAAAGCAATCTTTTCAAAGCTCAGAGAAAAAGAAGAGAAAAAGAAAACAAAAATAAGCACAAACAAGAAATGTTCATCTTCAAAACACAAATGTCCCTCCTACACCATTGAAATTTTGACTCTTAAAAAAGTTCATAAAGACATCGTAAAACAAATTCATATGAATTGAATGGTTTATTCCAAATTTCCTGAAGAGACTCCATCGCTTTAAATTAATAGATTTTAACATTGATCAGTGAACATAAACAGAAGCTCAACCGAACCTGCTTGACGCACGCAGAACAAACCTCTTGCAGAAGCTCAACCGTGTTGCGTAACACGTAGAAGGAACCTCATTGGTTCTCGCACTTCAAGCAAACATGCTTGAACTCCTGTTTACCACAACTGATGTGTGAGTTGATGAATGTTTCTATGTGAATAAAAGCCTAAATGTTCATCATATAAAGCGATCGAGTCTCTTCAGAAAAGTTTGTATCTAACCGCTCAATTCAAATGGATGAGTTTTACGATCTCTTCATGAACTTTTTTTAAAGGAGTAGTTCACTTTAAAAAAAATTGCTGATAATTCACTCACCCCATGTCATCCAAGATGTCCATGTCATTCTTTCTTCAGTCGAAAAGAAATTAAGGTTTTTGGTGAAACATTCCAGCATTTTTCCACATATAATGGACTTCAATGGAAACCAAACGGTTCAAGGTCCAAAAGTCAGTTTCAGTGCAAACTGCAAACTGTTGAAAGGGCTTTAAATCGATTCCAGACGATGAATAAGGGTCTTATTAAGTGAAACGACCGCTCATTTAAAAAAAAAAAAAAAAAGTTTAAGTTTAATAAGCTCAAATGGTCGCCTTGCTCGGTTCTGTGATGACCAGCGTGTCTATTACACGCTTTAGCGTGATACCGGGTTGCCTGTTCATACTTGAAAATGAACAAATCTTTTCCCGGGTCAATTCCTTCACGACTTAAACTTTGTTTTTTTTAAATGAGCGATCGTTTCGCTTGATAAGACCCTTATTCATCGTCTGGAATCGTTTAAAGCCCTCTTTTGGACCTTTGGACCTCGTTTGGTTACCAGTAAAGTGCATTAAATGGAGAAAAATCCTGGAATGTTTTCATCAAAAACCTTAATTTCTTTTCGACTAAAGAAAGAAAGACATGAACATCTTGGATGACATTGGAGAGAGTAAATCATCAGCAAAAGTTTTTTTTTTTTTTTTTAAGTGAACTAATGCAACAAATTTAAGCTATTCAATCAACCTTTAAGCAACAAATATTTGCACAGACTATCAATGAAGGGACAAAAATTTAATCAAAAAGATCTTCATTTGTGTTCCGAAGATTTATTAAGAGTTGTTTTATTGAGAGTTGCAATGGGGGGCTGCAAACTTAAGAGTTATTAATGACAGAATTTTTCAAATAGAACCTTTAAGGTGTTTGCAAAAGGATTTAGTTATGGATAAAAAAAAAACTAAAACATGTTACACATAAAAGTATTATGTAATAATTGTCTCTATAGAACATTTTTGGCATAAAGGGTTCTTTAAAATTGAGAATCCTAAGGTTCTGTATAGAATCCCACTGAGCCTTTTATTTTTCCTATAGAGTGAAGAGAGAAGTGGAAATAAATGTTTGTTTGTGAGGTAAAACAACATTATGCCACAAATGCTGTCAACTTGAGCTTAACTTGCACTGAACCCAGAAACAAAACAAATGTAATCATATCCCTGTCATAACCTCTTTCTCTTTGTGTTTTTCTTCCCATATCTCTCTCTCTCTTTCTCTACTCTCCCCATTTCACACAGGATTCTCAGAGGCGGTTTGCATCGGCTGGTTCACTGCCGAATGCATAGTGCGTTTCATTGTCTCCCGGGACAAATGTGAGTTTGTGCGCCGCCCCTAATATTCTTGACCTGCTGGCAATCACCCCATACTATGTGTCTGTCGCTATGACAGCGCTGACGGAGAAAACCCTCAGCTACAGCGAGCGGGAGTCACTCTGCGTGTATTACGAATGATGCGCGTCTTTTGGCTAATCAAGCTGGCGCGTCACTTCCTCGGGCTGCAGACGCTTCGGACTGGCGTCTGCGCAGGTGCTACCGCGAGATGGTCATGCTGCTGGTGTTTGTCACTGCGTCGCAATGGCGATATTCAGCGCCCTGGCACAGCTGTTGGAGCACGGCCTTGACCTGGAGACTAAGCAATGAGGACTACGCCAGCATCCCGGCGGCCTGCTGGTGGGTTATTATCTCCATGACCACCGTCGGCTGTGGAGACATGTATCCCATCACCATTCCGGGGCGCGTGCTGGGTGGCGTGTGCGTTGTGAGTGGCATTGTGCTGCTGGCTCTGCCCATTACCTTTATCTACCACAGCTTTGTGCCAGTGCTACCAAGAACTCAGAATTCCGCTCAGCACGCTGATGCAGAAGTCTCTCCCTCTGAGTTTCTCAACTGACTGTCGCACAGTTCGTCATGAGATCCTCTGAAACCTGCTGGTCTTCAGCTTAGCAACATCACCTGCTCTTCTGTGCCTTTATTTTGTACCAAGATTCGAAAATATAGCGCTATTCTGATTGGGGGAAAAGTCAGCGTTTAGACTCTCTCATTATATCCAAATAATAACACAAGTACCTCTGTACTCAAGGACACATCGGTGTTGACAATTACAGACATTTATGGGACCGTTTCAACAGAACAGGACAAAAGAGACTGAATCGAAGCTGGAAAGTGCACAATAAAGAATTACGATCCAAAGGAAATACGTAAGCCAATGTTTGTGTTGCTGACCCCCCTTCCTGTGTGAACGAATACAAATTTCTCAGTGTATGAAATGGACAACTGTGGCATTTGACGACTACAGATGGCCAGGCTGCCTGGAACGGGCATCTGCGCGGGACCTTGTGTCCTGTCAGTGCTCCAGCCTAGAAGGAGCTTACACAAATTCTCATGTTTCCATGGAGAGGTCCCTCTGACTCGCTAAATCATTCATTTAGCTCCCAATAAAGTGGCAAAGCAAGGGAAACCTACGTGAAAGGTTTTAGAGTGGCCACATAGAAGCAAATACTGTGATTGTTCTGACACCGTCTGAATGTGCAGTCTCAAATTAAGTTAAAGGTCTTACTCATAGAACGGGAATAGTTACTAAGCCACAAAAACAAACATCAGCTGTTCATCACAGACAGCGACAAGTCTGCAACCGTGTCCAGAAATGACTGTGTGAATCAAGAGGCGTGAAACTCAAATTGATTAGCAAACACCTCACCCACACGCTCACCAGTTGGAGGGCTGTCACTCGCTTCCTTCTTCCTCTTTGAATACAAGCACAAAATCAAACCTCTTTTCCTCATTCAAGGGGCTTTTCCTGAGTTTGTGTCTCTTGGAAGGAAAAAAAAGATTTTGAGTTGTAATTAATAAGATATGAAGCACATTAAATGATTTATTACAGTCCATTTTTCATATTCATTAAGCATCTAAGACATAGTTTGGAAACACATTGACTATATAACAGATTTCTTTCAGCTAAATTTGATGATAATGCCTAAATTAAGATTGATTCATTCAGGTTATCCTATAATGACATCATTTGTCTTTAGCTTAAATCGTCATGTCAGTGTTGGGTTCTTAATTGCAGAAACATTGCTTGAGTTGATGTCACAGTCACACCACACAGTGTTTATTTGTGCATCTGTATGGAGACATGCCTTCATAGCTGTATGATTTTGTAGCTGTATTTGTGGCTATTTTAAAGGGTCATAATGTATGCAAATGAAATCTTATGTAGCTCTATTCTGTAACCTAAAATGTATTCTATTTGGAAAATACAAGATTATTTATGTCTATGAAGAAAATAAAGAAATGTTTACTGATTCAAGCCTGATTGTTTAATTAATACAAGAATGTAAAAATGTGGCACAAATGTGAAATATGAGTACCTCTGAAATGTTTTAAATAGGATGACTGTGTCTATAGGTGCCAGTTTTTACTCCAGTGAATGGCTTTATTTTTGAAAAGCAATTTGGCACCTGTCAGGGTTATGTGTTTAAGTTTTAGGCCGCATCGAAATCCCATTCATCTATTACTATATAGTAACACGTGTTACTGTCAGAAAAAAAAGGTACGAAAGCTGTCACTGGGGCGGTACCTTTTCAAAAAGGTACTCTTTTGTACCTAAAGGGTGCATTTTGTACCTAAAGGGTGCATATTGGTACCATATTTGTAAAAATATGTACCATGAAGGTACCAATATGCACCCTTTAGGTACAAAAGAGTACCTTTTGAAAAGGTACGCCCTAGTGACAGCTTTCGTACTTTTTTTCTGACAGTGCAGTATGCCAATACTGTCTACTCATTTTAAGAGTAGGCAAAAAGTACCCAGGTGACCTACTACTTCTGGAGATTCTGAAGTGTGCATGATGGACACTTTACTATCCCATCAGGCCGCGGGAGACGATCCATGAAGGGCAGTAAGGCGTCCTGACACTGCAGATGATAATGAAAACATGGCAGTACATCTGAATTACATTCATATAAGACGCATTCATTTATAGAATATGCTGATTTAACAGTCGTGAAGTATACTTAATCAAAATAAGTCAGCCTACTCCCTCAAGAGAGTTTGCGATTTTCGGATGCAGCCTTGGTTTTGCTCTGTTCCTTGTTCCTGCTTCTGTTACTTAGTGTTTGATTAGTTATGTAGGCTATACGTTGTGTCTCATTCATTTAGTTGATTAGTATGATCTAATGATCTCCCAGTCCCCTGTGTTCTGTTCAGTTCTTGGTCTGTTCTCTGTCTTATTATGTTTGGTTGTTCTCTGCCTATGGTTCTAGACAATGATTTCTGAGTATTTTGTTTTGTTTAATAAAGAGAAGATTGCTGCAATTAAATCATGTGCTTTTATTTCATCCTGCTGCAACTAGACGTGACAACACCTTTGGCTATAATAAAACATTCGTTCACATTTCCACCATTATTCCCCGAGATACAGAGATCACCGAACATGTTGACCTTTTGTGACAATAGCAGGGCATGCTATCGCATTATAGAGCATTGGCGTAGGACTATTGCGGAGACTCGTTCCATTGTTCGTTCCATTGAAATCATCATAATATATATTATTGGTATTAAAAGACAAATTAAACCCAATGTAACGTTACTATTGGCCTAAGCCTACAGTCTGTATCTTATTTAGCATTGTAGCCTACTAGCAAGCTCCTATCAAAAATAAATATATATATATATATATATATATATATATATATATGACTACATATATATATATATATATATATATATATATATATATATATATATATATATATTTATAAAACTTGTTACAGTTCGAATCCTTGATTCTGATTGGTCAAGAGCTGTGCTTTATTCATGATAAAACACGGCTACGACCGCTTCACCCAACGGTTCTATTGTTCGCTGCGCAACACTGCGGTTCTATGTTGTTTTTATTTGAGCTTTCATGCATTTTACACACTGGAACCTTGTTGCTGTTCACACTCGGGGACTATTTTTTCCAGCGGAAGGTAAGTAAGCTTTTAGTGATTTTACTTCAAGAAAGTTGCACGTATATTGTTTTTTACTTTAATATTGTGTGGCAACCGTTTTATAAAAGCAATAAGATACTCGAGGCAAGTGCTGTATCGTGCAATAAGTAACAGCTGAAGGGGTTGCAGGCACTCCGCTTCGCGTCGTGCCTAACAACGCCCTTCAACTGTTACTTATTGCACAATACAGCACAGCTCTCGTACCTTATTGCTTACATATATGAGTCTACATCATGGGATTAATAGATGGGATTAACTCAACATTATTTAGGGATAAAGTGAAAAATAAAATTGAAAGTATGGCTTTTAAAATATAACAACTTTTAATATAAGTTAATTTAAAGCAGCCTTCACATAAACCAATTATAACCAATTTTATATTTAGCTGTGCCTTTGATATAGCAGTGCTTAACAATAAGGATTTTTCTAAATGATCAATTTTGAAAGGCTGTAATTACTTTATTTTGTCCCTAGAAATTGAGAAAAATCGTATTAATAGACATTAGTGGCAATATTGCTATTTGTGATACTGGCCTTCATTGATTGTAATAATAATAATAATAATAGACTACCATCTCAATGTTGTTAACATTCATTTGGAGATTCAGTGTGAAATTATATATATATATATATATATATATATATATATATATATATATATATATATATATATATATATATATATATATATATATATATAAATGAAATACATATAAAAATTGTATTATTAAGTGCGATCAATCACAACAATTGATAACATTTTTTTTTAATTGATTGACAGGGGCTCAAAAGATAGCCTACTAGCCTTCTAAAAAATAGCCATACCAACAAATACAAAATTTGACACAGATAATTTAACAAAATATTATAATCAATTATATTTATCAACGAAATCAAACAAAATCCCTTACATTTTTCATCTTACTCCCACTTCTCATTTCCTCAAGGGCTCCAGAAAAACATTTATATCATTTTTTGAACACTACAAATAGTGGGAGATTAGAAAAAAAATCTACATTTGTTAATGATATATTTTGCCATTATTTCAATATTATTTATTAAAAAAATTAACACAGCAGTCTTTAGGAATTCCAAATAAAATACGTTGTAAAGTAAAAGCCAAACCATCAACAACTCATTTTCTATTAACCAGTCCTGAAATGATATCCAGAAGATTTTGGACAAATTGCATGTAAAGAAGATACGGATAGTGTCTTCAGAATGGTTTTTACAGAAAGAACAAGGGACAATATCAAGGCTATGTTAAAATTTTGACTGAAGAGTTGGTTAGAAGAATACATTTTTAACAGGCAGCTTTAATGACGTCATATTCACGCGACAAATCCTTACGCAATCGAAAAGCCGGTTTGAGCTTGCGCCATTGCATCCCGACGGTCACTCTCACCTCGTCCTCGCCGGTTACCACAAATTACCAAAATGTATTACAAATTTCAGTGGGTTCACACCAAAGACTAACGGGAGCTTTGCCAACCTCCGCCTACAACCCTCAGGTAAGTGCGCGATATTCCTTTTCTAAAAGGTTAATACAGTGACCTTGATCTGCTGCTACTTGCTCCTTGTGAGCTATAACATTGTTAAAACAGTCGTTAGGTTGCCTACGTAAACGTACGTATTTGTAACGAAAATATTATACAGTCTCATTAATAAAGAAAAGCTGATTATACACACCAAAATCTACTTGCTGAATACGTTAGTTTAGCAACTTAGAGCTACTTTTAACTATGACTTCCGAAATATGGTTGTAGTATTGTTTTCTTCTTTCAGACAGATGATTAATATCAGCACTGAGTTATAGAATCCTAAACTCATTTCATATAAAAGTCAATAGTTTAGAGCAACATCATCGGTTCTCAACCAGGGCGCAGTCGAGGCCCACTGGATCTCAGAAAACTCTTAAGGGGGGTTAATGCTAATATTAAAAAAATATTAAAGATTTGGAAAATTCATGTAAATTAATAAAATATTCAAACAATACATTTATAGGCTAAACAATATATTTTATCAAGTAGAAACTGTGAATGAAAAAACGGTGGACAAATATTATATAGACCTATTGGGGAAAAATCAACTTAACCTGTTTGAATGTTAACTTCCTTTAGGGGTTGAGGTCAAATATACCTTCTGAATCCCCTACAATCATCTTTGCCACACCAACTAAACTGGCGTCTGAAGTCGGGATACTGCAGTGGAGTATAATGGGTACCAACAAGGTTCAAGACCTCCAGAGGATATTTCAGGTGTGTATGTGATGTATTAAGCTATGTAGTTGAGTTAAAAGAATAGGAAAAGTTCTGTCATCATTCATTCCACCTCATGTATGCCTTTCTATCTTCTAATGAACATAAAATAAAGACAGTTAAAGAATGTTGGTAACAAAATAAATTCGCTTCCTATTGACTTCTATTGTATGAACATAAAATACAGTAGCAGTCAATGAGAACTGGAACTCTTTAAATACCAACATACTTTAAAAAAAAAAATTATCTTTTGTGTTCATTTTTCAATTTTGCATAATTCTTCCTCTCCTGGTTTCTTCTTCAGGCCTCAGATGAGATTCCCGTCCATCTAAAGACGAGGTGTTCCAGACAGACTCTTGTACAGGACCACCATGGCTCTGACAGTTCGGGGAGCTCTCTACTTGCCTTATGGCTCTTTATATAGCAGCACAGCCCAAAAAAGTGAACTCTACCCAGCTTCTTCTTTTCATCTGACTCAAATCATCAGTGACTGAAGAACATTTGTGATCTGTTTCTTTGTTCTACTAATTAATATAAGCAATATCCCTCCCAGCATCAATCACCATGAACAAAGCTTCTATTACAACATTATTGCCATTTTACTTGTGTGTCCTGTATCAGTTCCTCTTACAAATGCAATGCTGTTGATTGTGTTTTAGAACAGCAGTTCTCAACCTCTGTAGTTCCAAAGCACCCGAAAATCTATATTTGATGCCAGCTCTGTGCTATTATTTGTTCTTTTGCTGAAATTACAACAAAAACAATCAAGCTTGTATAACAGGCATTTACACGACAGCAACGCACTAAAAACAGAAAAGTTTCTCTTCAGCGATTTTGAAAATTGCCAGGTACAAACGAAATCGTCAAAACAATCCCTTTCACACGGATGTGTAAAAATGACAAAAACACTGTATTATGGTGCCAGGCCAGTAGTTGGGGAAAGAAACACTATGTGCTTATAGACTGAACATAATACACATGCGCACGACATCATCCTTTTTCACGTTTTTTGTAGTTTACACAAAGGCTATAACGGTATTATTTTCAAAAATGTTCACTTTGTAACCCGTTTTAAAAAAATTTGAGCCAAAACAGAGTTGATCAGCACAAGATGGTTTATATCAGATGTGTGATGACTCACAGATTGTGAGAATCATGTTTAGGTAACGATTGAAGAGGGTTGGGACTGTTAGGAAAAAGACAAGAAAGAAAAAATAGGGTGAGACCTCACACTTTTCAGTAGTGTTGATTGGTTTAATGTGTTTATTACACACTCGGGCATGTTTAGTGTCTCATGGTGAAGCCCAATTAAGAATGAGAAATCTATAGGAAGTGTTTTAACAAGATGTACAGAGTATTCTTGAAATCTGGAGCCAGATAAAGTGTGTGCATTTGATGAAATGCTCATTTTCGGCCACTCAATGCAGCAAAGAATACTGAAGGTCATATTTAAAGCATCCAAGGACTTGTCATAATTCTGCTCCCTCTCAAATGCACCCTTTTCCTAAGCATTGTGTAAAGGCTTTGTGGAGAAACTATAGGGTTTTGGTTCTTTGCGACATACACATTTAATTTAAAAGAGTATTGAACCAAATAAAAAATAATTACCTTTTGACACTCTTGTTTGCTTGTGTTCTCTCTTTTTGAACTCTGACATTCAGTACAATATTTTATCAGAGATAAGAAAGAACATAACGGTTAAATTCATTCCTAATGTACACTCACCGGCCACTTTATTAGGTACCCCATGCTAGTAACGGGTTGGACCCCTTTTGCCTTCAGAACTGCCTCAATTCTTCGTGGCATAGATTCAACAAGGTGCTGGAAGCATTCCTCAGGGAGTTTGGTCCATATTGACATGATGGCATCACACAGTTGCCGCAGATTTGTCGGCTGCACATCCATGATGCGAATCTCCCGTTCCACCACATCTCAAAGATGCTCTATTGGATTGAGATCTGGTGACTGTGGAGGCCATTTGAGTACAGCGAACTCATTGTCATGTTCAAGAAACCAGTCTGAGATGATTCCAGCTTTATGACATGGCGCATTATCCTGCTGAAAGTAGCCATCAGAAGTTGGGTACATTGTGGTCATAAAGGGATGGACATGGTCAGCAACAATACTCAGGTAGGCTGTGGCGTTGCAACGATGCTCAATTGGTACCAAGGGGCCCAAAGAGTGCCAAGAAAATATTCCCCACACCATGACACCACCACCACCAGCCTGAACCGTTGATACAAGGCAGGATGGATCCATGCTTTCATGTTGTAGACGCCAAATTCTGACCCTACCATCCGAATGTCGCAGCAGAAATCGAGACTCATCAGACCAGGCAACGTTTTTCCAATCTTCTATTGTCCAATTTTGATGAGCTTGTGCAAATTGTAGCCTCAGTTTCCTGTTCTTAGCTGAAAGGAGTGGCACCCGGTGTGGTCTTCTGCTGCTGTAGCCCATCTGCCTCAAAGTTCGACATACTGTGCGTTCAGAGATGCTCTTCTGCCCACCTTGGTTGTAACAGGTGGTTATTTGAGTCACTGTTGCCCTTCTATCAGCTCAAACCAGTCTGGCCATTCTCCTCTGACCTCTGGCATCAACAAGGCATTTCCGCCACAGAACTGCCGCCACTGGATGTTTTTTCTTTTTCGGACCATTCTCTGTAAACCCTAGAGATGGTTGTGCGTGAAAATCCCAGTAGATTAGCAGTTTCTGAAATACTCAGACCAGCCCTTCTGGCACCAACAATCATGCCACGTTCAAAGTCACTCAAATCACCTTTCTTCCCCATACTGATGCTCGGTTTGAACTGCAGGAGATTGTCTTGACCATGTCTACATGCCTAAATCCACTGAGTTGCCGCCATGTGATTGGCTGCTTAGAAATTAAGTGTTAACGAGCAGTTGGACAGGTGTACCTAATAAAGTGGCCGGTGAGTGTATATGTGCAGTTTATAAGGCTCTTGAAAGCTGGGAATTTCCTGCTGAGGCTGTTCACATGGCAACAAGGCTATAGGAGACTGTACACAAAAGGACTTCCAAAAAATCCCTTTGAATCGGTCTCTTTTATTGCTGATGCACTGTAGAACTGCACAGAAAGGATTCTTATTGTTCTGAAATCCTATTTTTCCACATTACTGTATAGTCGGGGTAATAACACAACATGAGGCTGACAGGCTGTCTAACTGCACACTGGCTCTTGAGAGGCTGTCAGAGCACAAAGCAAAGTGAAACAATCTATGACAATGAGTGGCTGTGATTCAACCCGTTGCGCTGCTTACTTCTGAAGACTCTGGCAATAAGTGATCGGCCACACAGAGCATTTGAACAAGGCCTATAATCTCTACAAAGTACGGCTGGTTCTCTGATAGCCTCATAGGTAAGACTTTTCCACAAGACAATCAATATTAATCTTTTCTTTTATGAACCTGTGAGTGGAAAACCACATAGTCATGGCAACCGCTATAGACTCTTTCCAGGTGTCCATATATTTCCTAGCATGTGGTTAATTCTGTTTACATTATTCAGCTCTCCATGGCGTCGATTTTATATTTCAATAAATACACAAGTCTGAATGCAGACATGAGCCGCTACATGTTGAGAGTGGAGATTTGATTTGTGCCCTTCTTGATCTCTATTGTTTGCCTTAATGATTAAACAATGGATTTGATGCTCCAGGGTGTTTGTTTTGTGCCTCTATTTAGAAATTCAAAATTATTTTTTCCCCCGTTAAATTATGTAAAGTGAGCCAGACGTCTGAAACAGTGTTCCAGGTGGTCACATTATTAATATTTAATATTCACATTTTTGCCAGGTTGATTTTACTATTGCATTAGCTTAGTTGAATATTTCTTAGTTAATATTGCACTGTTTTATGTTTAATACTAACAAGAGCTGGGCCAACTGTATAATATACACATTTATAGGTACATTTTAGCTCAGTGATGGTACTTAAATTGGTTAAAAGTGGCGGTAAAAGCATTTTAATGTTAATTAGTTTTACATAATAATAAAAATTATATAGAATGATTCAATGACACTTAATAATACTTGTTATTACTGGCCTTCATTGATTGTAATAATAATAATAGCATCTTAATGTTGTTAACAATTATTTGTTACAATTCAGTGTGAAGTTATGTATTAAAAAATGAAAATGCATATAAAAATTGTTAAGCGCAATTAATCACGATTGATAACGTCACATTTTTTAATACGAATTGACAGGGGCTCCAAAAGATAGCCAAATAGCTTTCTAAAACACATCAATGAAGCAATTGATGAATGAAAAAATATAGAATGATAAAAATACACAAAAAACACAGTAATATTGTGAAATATTATGACAATTTAAAATGACTTTTTAATGTTAATATATATTAAAATGTAATTTATTCCTCTAAAAAAAGCAGAATTTTCAGCATCATTACTCCAGTCTTCAGTGTCACATGATTCTTCACAAATCACTCTAATATGATGATTTTTATGCTCCAAAAACATGTTTGATTATTATTCATGTTGAAAACAGTTTTTTACATTTTATTTTGGGATTCTTTTATTTCTTATTTATTTCCCCAAAAATAAAATACAAATTCTTACTGACCCCAAACTTTTTAAAAGGTAGTGTTTAATGTAACAAAAGCTTTCCATTTCAGATAAAAGCTGTTTCTTTTGAACTTTCTATTCATCAAAGAATCCAGAAATAAAAATGTAAAAACTGTTTTCAACCTGGATAATAATCATACATGTTTTTGGAGCATAAAATCATTCATATTAGAGTGATTTGTGAAGGATCATGTGACACTGAAGACTGGAGTAATGATGCTGAAAATTCAGCTTTTTTCAGAGGAATAAATTACATTTTAATATAAATTAACATAAAAAGGTCATTTTAAATTGTCATAATATTTCAGAATATTACTGTGTTTTTTGTGTATTTGGCCAGCTTAGCTTCCAGAGTTTTGTTTAGTAATTTAATGTTTAATATAGACAAGGGCTGCGCCAACTGATCTTTAGCTACTGAAACCTAGTAAGCAAGTTAGCTGACAGTCAAGCTAGATAGTAAACCAACCCTTAAATAAATTCTCCTCTAGGTCTTAGAAGGCCAAATTCTTTGAATTTCAATTGAAATTTGAACTCTTGACTGGTTTGTTCAATCAATCAGAGATGCAGTTCTTCATGAAATCTTTCATAAAGAATTTACAAAGGGTACAGCAGACATGGGGTGCGTAGTGGTGGGAGCGTGTTTATTTGGGAGTGTGATTGGTGTAAGACCCCAGTCTGTGGAGCCGAGAGAGAGAGAGAGAGAGAGAGAGACAGAGCGAGAGCGAGCGAGCAGTTGATCTCCATCTGTAGCCCTGCTGCTCACTTGGCTAAAAGCAAAGCTCTCTCTCTTCTCTGGGAACAGCGTGTTGGTTATCTCTCACATGATGTGGCACTGGAGTTCTGAAGAAGAAGGTTTCCTTATAATAGCCCTTATACATTATTTGTTTCTTGCAATAAGTCCTACATTTAATTTTCTCTAAAAACGGCAGAGCTGCCTGTCAAGTAAAATACATTGCATTGTAATGAAGAAAAGAACAAAGGGATTAACAAACAAACTGATTCTTGCTAATTACAGAGAAGATAATTTGTAATTAATTGCCTTCCTCTATTATTTTGTCTTTTCAGTTTATGTCTCCTGATTTTTCTTAATTTTCCAGTACACAGTGCTCTCCTTCATTCTTTTCTGACTGTCTTTCTGACTGCAGATTGTATAACAAGTTGTGTTTGTGGTTTGTGTGTGTGTGTGTGTGTGTGTGTGTGTGTGTGTGTGTGTGTGTGTGTGTGTGTGTGTGTGTGTGTGTGTGTGTGTGTGTGTGTGTGTGTGTGTGTGTGTGTGTGTGTGTGTGTGTGTGTGTGTGTGTGTGTGTGTTTGCGTGTCTGGGCTTTAAATTGATTAAAATACATTTTAATGCTAATAAAATTTGAATCTTGAAAAATATATCAGTTTCAATAAAAATACTGACTCATCAAAATAAGTAACTTTCAACTTTTTAAATAAGTTATATAGTTTGAACTCATTTTTAAAGTCAGTTTAATGTAATTTAAGTTGAATTGACTTAAACATTCAAGTTGATTGTACTTAAAAATTTACGCCAGACACTTTTTGACACTAAAGACTGCAAAAACTAGCTACTAAAAGTGCACAACTTAAATATTAAAATAGCCTACATAGCCTTTATTAATAGCCTATATCTTTCTGATAACAACCAGTGAGATGTTCTTTGGGTAAACAGTCAACACTATATATATTTTTGTTTGCATGTACGGTTCATGAATTTGGTGCGCATATCAAACACAGTCTCATGAATTCCACGAATGTCATTTCTCGTGGCATTTCACGCCAAAAATGTTGTTTTTTTTTGTGTGTATATGCTTCGCACTAAAAAACCCTGGGGTAGGTTTAGGGGGAGGGGGTGGGGAGTTTGTGCATATTACACGGCAAAAGTGTGTATCATATGCACGCGAAAACGCGTGCCATATGATTTTGGCGTATAAATGGCATGAGAAATGACATTCGTGAACTTTCATGAGATTGGGCTCGCATATCTATCAGTTAATATTGGAGACTTTCAAAAGTCATACATACACTCTTTCCGGTCTCTTGGCGGATATTGGTTATTTCTGTCCTTCATTCACAGTTCGATGGAAAACAATTGAGAAATATTGTATTAAGTCATCCTGACAGTGTTGGAGGAATGAAGGATGGGACGAGCAGTCTACAACATTTGTGCTGGCTTTGAGCCACACCAACTGTTCATAGGAAAAACACCCACAACTATACAACATGCCAAAGCCTGAAGAGTCTACTCAGGAGACAATTGCACAGTCGAAATCGTACAATCCACATCAGCCAAGACAACAGTGGCACACTAAACCTGAACAGGATCAGTAATCTCATGCCATAATCCTCTGAAATATCACATTCTTGCACATTTATGAGGTGCTTGCTCTCATAGAGAGAAATCAATGGGACTTTGAGCTGAATGCAAACTTTACCTGCGCTCATATCATGGATACAGCAAATAAAGATCAAGGGCCATTGGCAACTTTTTGCTAGAAAAACTGTTTGAGGTTCAGAACAAAGGCTTTTTTGGCACCATGCAGCTATACATGATAAACACAAACAGCAACACCATAAAGCAAAAAAAAAAAAAAAAAAAAAAAAACTTAACCCCTTGAACCACTAAAAAGGTGACAGTAAAGGACTTTTATTATAATATATATATATATATATATATATGAAGAGTTCAGATGCAAAAGCCTCGTGCCATTTGAAATTTTCTTCTAAAATGATCATTTTATCAAGCTTGTATATTTAAGTTCAGTAATTTTACTTAAATGGCAATGAAGATTACCTATTAATTGTCATTTAAGTGAAATTACTGAACTTAAATATACAAGCTTGATAAAAATGGCCATTTTAGAAGAAAATTTCAAATGGCATTTAGAGGCTTTTGCATCTGAACTGTTCATATATATATATGTACAGTAATGGACCCCTCTCTCTGCCAATCTCTAGCCTGGTGGAAGAGTATAAATGCTCTAAAGCAAGGCTCGAAATGACCCTCACGGAATCCCGGGATCCCTTCGTCAGAGGGGCTGCTCCCGCCTTAGCCACAGGGAGGAAGTGGAGGCCAGGTATAGCAGTGGCACAGGCAAAGTCCGCTCTGAGACACCGGGACATAGTGGGCCAAGTCCAACAAGGCAGAGGGGGGCTAGGGTTAGGAGCAACAACACTCACATGGCAGAAGGCTACTCCAGCTGAACGCAGGCACCTGGTGGTTGAGGAGGTGCGCCGCCAGGAAGAAGCGGACAGGTGTGCTAGAGCGGTGTCCCAAGCCAAACAAGGCCGCTGGATGAGGTGGGAAGGTGTGGAGAGGAGGAAGATCACTTGGAGTGAGCTGTGGAACATGGAGTCCAATATGCTGAGCTTTACCATCAGAGCCACATATGATGTCCTGCCCTCTCCAACCAACCTACAGCTCTGGTTTGGAGAGAATCCAGCCTGCCTCCAGTGTTCTGCCCCAGCAACCCTGAAACACATCCTAGTGGGCTGCAAGATCAGCCTTACGCAAGGCAGATATACCTGGCGCCACAACCAAGTGCTGAAGTGCCTGGCGGCTACACTGGAGAGTAAGAGGGTAACTGTCAACGCCATGCCCAGGAAGCCCAGGCGACCATCCGGCAACCAACATCCTTCGTCCGGGAAGGGAGAAACGATCTATCAATCGATTGCCTCCAGACTCATGCCCACTGAACGCAGCTCGGGACTGGGAAATGCGGGTGGACTTAAGTCAGAGGCTTACCTTCCCACCCGAAATTGCAGCGACCAACCTGCGCCCAGACCTGGTCCTTTGGTCCAAATCCTGTCGAAGTGTCTACATAGTGGAGCTGACAGTCCCGTGGGAGGAAGCCATCAATGAGGCATTTGAAAGGAAAATGTTGAAGTATGCAGAGCTGGCTGCCGAAGCAGAGGACCGGGGATGGAAGGTAAACTTGCGTCCAGTGGAAGTGGGCAGCAGGGGCTTTGTAGCTAGTTCCACCACAAGGCTACTAAAAGAGGTTGGAATAAGAGGACAGGCTCAGCGGAAGACCATCAAAGACCTTGCAACTGCTGCCGAAAGAAGCAGTCACTGGTTGTGGCTGAAGCGGAAGGAGACTGTATGGGCTGCCAAGTGACCTCATGGAGCCTCCAGTGCGACACACACCCAGGTCTGATCAGCCTGTGGTGGGCCAGCCTCGGGTGAGGGTGTATTGTGATAAAAGGCCGAAACACCCAATGAGGCCGGGGTACACAACTGAGGATGTGTCGTATTGGAGGCACCAGGTGGTCATCCCCCAATCCAACCCCACCCAAGAGGACATCTCCAACAACAGCGCTTGCTGATTATCAAGGGATTTTAACATCTAGTCCTAGTAAGCATACATATATATATATATATATATATATATATATATATATATATATAATATATATAGGTCTTTATTATATGTATTATTTTCAGCACAGCCATCAGGAGTAAATGTCATTTTAAAATACGTTAAACTCGAAAATAGTTTTAAATTGTAATAATATTTCACAATTTCACTATTTTTGATCAAATGCAGCCTAATCAGCACAAGAAACATTTTCCAAAAATATTCAAAAATCATACCAGCCCCAAACTTTTGCATGGTAGTCTACATTTAAAACATAATCCTTTAATATTCTATCTTACTGCCTTTGGACATTGCAATTAACAGTTTGTGAACAATGTTATCTATCCCCTGGAAACATATTCCCATGGTTACTGCACAAAGATATCAACTAAAATACGGTTTGAAGAGATAGTGTAAATTCCGTACATTTCTGGAAAATAGAAATCCTAAAGAATTTCACTCTGAAACATTTTTTTGTTTGATGTTCTATTCAGCTGCCTCTCTGACCTTCTCTCTGCTTAGATTTTTCAGCCTGATTATGTTTTTCTCTCTCGTTCTTTAAAAAAAGTCAATAGAGCTTTATTGTATGTAATGAGCTGAAATATTGCCAAAGCTTTGAAGTGCTTACAGGTGCAATAAATAAAACAAATATCCTTTTGTTTTTCATCATATTCCAGTATGATAAAGTTCTCAACATTCTGAAAGTATGTGTTGTGTTTATCTTTATTTTCATATCAGAGTCCCAACAGACAATTCCTTCCACATTTTCATCAGTGACTATAATGTGTGGCCATTGGCCATTATTAGGGGTGTAATGTTACACTTAAGTCACTAGTTCACTATATACTGAACTCATGATATGATATTATTGCATATGGTAACAGGTTTACAAAAAAATACTGCAATGCAAAATTTGGTATTACAATGTGGTTGCAATGAATAGGCTTGAGACTTGGCGGTAACCCAATGCATAGGACAATATTGACACCAAAACAAATTATTTATGATGGTGAAAATATTTGGAAGCTGAAAATACAGAATTATTTCAGACGAACATGCTTGCACTCTGTCACTGACTATATTTAAATTAATAGGCCACTTTTTACTGCTAAGACATTTGGCATTATCAGGACCCTAACATTTCCCCGCTTTGCATTATTAGGCTAGTATATATAGTTTAAAGTAGTACTGAAACCAAAACTCTGAAAACATTTTTCCGAGTCAATTCGTTCATTTCGTCTGTTGAATGAACCAAATGACAAGAAAAAAAGATTTGTTCATTTTGATGAACGAGTTCGAACAGGAGAGTCACAAACACGCATCTCAGAACAGAGCAAGGTGAGCATTTTAGCTTATAAAACTTTGTTATTTATTTATTAAATGAGCAATCGTTTCGCTTGATAAGGCCCTTATTCATTGCCTGGAATCGTTTAAAGTCCTTTGAACAGTTTGCACTAAAACTGTCTTTTGGACCTTGAACTGTTTGGTTACCAGTAAAGTGCATTATATGGAGAAAATCCTGGAATGTTTTCATCAAAAACCTTAATTTCTTTTCGACTGATGAAAGAAAGATTTTTTTTTTTTAAGTGAACTACTCCTTTAAGTCATTTCAACTTAAAATACATTAAACTGACTTTTAAAAAGCTGAATCTTTTATTTTCTAGCACAATGTGTTGTTGCATTGTGTAAAATGTGAATATGTCAGAAAAGGCACTTGAAGATGAACAATGAAGAGTTCAGTGCAATTGATTTCCTAAAACACCATGTTTTTCACATCTCAGTCAGGAATGTGCAGAGAACAGCACATAGTTATACTGAAATAAGCCTATCCTCCATGCTTAGAAGAAAAAATTACAAATGACCTTTTTATGATTCACAATAAACACAATACACACAATCTCTTTTCATCTCACATTGAATTAAAACTATGGAATTTGTGTCTGGCTTTGGCAGATAGTGAGTAATAGGAAACGCTGAAAAGAAGAAAACAATCTCGTATTCTCTTCAGTGTCAGTCAGATTTGTGAATAGTATGAGGATCGTTGCCAGGTTCACAGTTTTCACTGATGAAATGGTCTTTTTAAACAGGGTCCCAAAGCACCCTATGTTTAATGTGAAAATAATAATATTATAGTTTATAAAATACTTTTATTTCAGCCAATTGTTTTCCTCTGACTTAATCTGAGGCTCATATCAAATTAAGCATGTTTTTTTTCTCCAGAAATTTGACTTTTATAAATTTTTAGAATGATCAATTTGACTACATACAAAATAAATACAAATAAATAAAATTTTAAATGTAAATATTGCAATTATTTATGATTTTATGGGGTATCTGACTCCCCAAACATTACTAATGTGGCATTTTCCAAGCATGGAGTTTGAAGCATGTTATCAAGTTGACATTTTGTTTATAATCAGGTCTCATTAGATTAGAAAATGCCAAAAAGAATCAACCTAATACTTAAATGTTAAGTATGCATAAATGGATTTGGGGTTAGCATTTCACGTTTTGGTAAAATAACAATATTTGGATGACAAAAGGCAACATACACTCACCGGCCACTTTATTAGGTACCCCATGCTAGTAACGGGTTGGACCCCTTTTGCCTTCAGAGCTCTATTGGATTGAGATCTGGTGACTGTGGAGGCCATTTGAGTACAGCGAACTCATTGTCATGTTCAAGAAACCAGTCTGAGATGATTCCAGCTTTATGACATGGCGCATTATCCTGCTGAAAGTAGCCATCAGAAGTTGGGTACATTGTGGTCATAAAGGGATGGACATGGTCAGCAACAATACTCAGGTAGGCTGTGGCGTTGCAACGATGCTCAATTGGTACCAAGGGGCCCAAAGAGTGCCAAGAAAATATTCCCCACACCATGACACCACCACCACCAGCCTGAACCGTTGATACAAGGCAGGATGAATCCATGCTTTCATGTTGTAGACGCCAAATTCTGACCCTACCATCCGAATGTTGCAGCAGAAATCGAGACTCATCAGACCAGGCAACGTTTTTCCAATCTTCTATTGTCCAATTTCGATGAGCTTGTGCAAATTGTAGCCTCAGTTTCCTGTTCTTAGCTGAAAGGAGTGGCACCCGGTGTGGTCTTCTGCTGCTGTAGCCCATCTGCCTCAAAGTTCAACGTACTGTGCGTTCAGAGATGCTCTTCTGCCCACCTTGGTTGTAACGGGTGGTTATTTGAGTCACTGTTGCCCTTCTATCAGCTCGAACCAGTCTGGCCATTCTCCTCTGACCTCTGGCATCAACAAGGCATTTCCGCCCACAGAACTGCCGCTCACTGGATGTTTTTTTCTTTTTCGGACCATTCTCTGTAAACCCTAGAGATGGTTGTGCGTGAAAATACCAGTAGATTAGCAGTTTCTGAAATACTCAGACCAGCCCTTCTGGCACCAACAATCATGCCACGTTCAAAGTCACTCAAATCACCTTTCTTCCCCATACTGATGCTCGGTTTGAACTGCAGCAGATTGTCTTGACCATGTCTACATGCCTAAATGCACTGAGTTGCCGCCATGTAATTGGCTGCTTAGAAATTAAGTGTTAACGAGCAGTTGGACAGGTGTACCTAATAAAGTGGCCAGTGAGTGTAAATATTTACCCTTATTTCTTCCAATATATTAATTTTATAAAAAGTGCAAGCTTGTCGCTGTCTTCATTTACATTTATTCATTTAGCAGATGCACAGTGACAAACAAGGATATACAGCAAGCGATTCAGAGGCAATAAACACGAGAAGTGTAATATAGACATTGTTCAGAATGCTACACACTAAAACCGGAAGGAGAGATTAACGAATAGTAAAAGCATACTAAATTGTATCTATGTAACTATGTCAGATTTCAACTCATCAAGTCACTCTTCTGAACTCTAATTCATACCAATAACGGTTATACTTGAGGATTCTATGATCTTTCCTGAACATTAGCCTTATGTCTATGATCTGTCCCCACTAGGTAATCTCATATCTCTTCATGTAACCCACTGTCATCTTCCTACACTGTGATCTTCAGTGAGAGCTCTGCAGAGTGCACTATTCTCTGTTTGTCCCAGAATCTGCAGGCACTTTAGTGTGTTTTAGATAGACTATAATTGAACAGCTTTCAGCATGGGTTCTGTAATGGGGCTCTGCCATCATATTTCAACTAGGCCGGAACAGATCCTTACATCACACACACAAAACAGCCTTATTGTTAATCAAC
This sequence comes from Hybognathus amarus, assembly GCA_030378365.1. Lineage (NCBI taxonomy): Eukaryota > Metazoa > Chordata > Actinopteri > Cypriniformes > Leuciscidae > Hybognathus > Hybognathus amarus. Next base: position 230,489 of record JAQIUQ010007408.1, on the reverse strand, counting down.
TTGGCCGTGGGGGAAGGTCACTATGCATTATTCCCTGCTGTCTTTTCTTTACAGCTTGATGAAGTAATATACCCAGAGCCCAGGCGGAAATGCTCTCGAGTGAAGGATGTGTAATCGATGCTTTGGAGGTTGTGTAAGTGTAATGAAGAATGAAGAGAGAACAATTTTCAGATTACACTGAAATGATTTCGTGATATGCTTGTGCTTATTTCATTAGTATTCCTCTCATGCTCCAGAGTGTGGCTGTTTGTGTTTATCATTGTGAGTAGCTGGTGCCAAAAAAAAAGCCTCGTTCAGAAGCAAAACGAAATTAACCACAACAAAGTTTTCGAAACCCTCAAAAAGACAAAGATAAATCTCCTGGCCTTTTATCACATGGATAATGGAAACGTCTGGCTCTCTAAAATTACCTGAGTATGAATGTCTCTTCTTTTGTTTGTATTCTCCACTCCTGCATTTTTATCACCTGGGTTATCTGCTGATTTCTCATTGGGATGCATTCAGGAAGCTACTACCAAGGTTCTTAACAGCACTTGCTTATTCTGAAGAAGAAAGGCAGTCTTGGAGATGGAGCGAGGGCTTTTGTGACTGGTCTTGCCAAAGGGAGTGAATTTGGTCATTAGAGCTGAGAGAGAAGCAGGAGGGCCGTGATCGCAGTCTCTGATTAGCTCTGCTGCTTCATGTTTCCTACGTGACCTGGTCTTAGTCAGAGCCCCACAGTGTGAAATGCATTTCAGGTCTGGTGGAAAATGGCTTCAGCTGGAGTCAATCAAGTCCTGTAGCTCTATATCTGCTATATGCTGTCTTCACTTCAATTAATATTGTGGAGCACCACTGAACAATCAGTTTAGAAGAGTTGATTAATTCAGAGAAATAATCAACACAGGTGACACGTACCTATTGTACAGGGTCTAGGTGGCAATTTTGTAGTTTTTTCACAGAATACGTATTGTATGTGCTGTAAACAATGTTTAGAAAGTAAGCCTAAATGTAACCGTCTGTTACTGGGGCATACGGAGAACAAAAACAAAAACAAACAACTGGGATTCATACTAATTAGCCACAAATTCGCCTTATTACCTAATAGTAAAAAGCTACGAATTGCCATGAGATTGTGTTGTAACCTATTTGAAAGGCAGTTTGAAGAATATATTAGGCCTATATAGTTTACATGTAGCCCTCAAACCGTATTCACTTTATAGCCCTTAATCCTGTAATTGTGGACAAATGTGGGAACAGAGGACTCAGGTGTGATCCTAATTTTTATTTATTAAAAATGTTATATCACTGTCTTCTATAAAGTTTTGTCTATTCATTTGTGGTGTTTGTTTTTTATTTTGGGGGTATTTTTTAATTTATTTACTTCAAAATGTACAATATTTTCTATGTAAATTATGCTTATTTTTATCTTTTATTGTTTTTATTTTTTTAACTACATTAAAATATCATTCCATTAAGTTCTTAGAGCTAAAACCTAAAGATGAAGTGACTTTGCTGTCACCTGGTGTCTAATTTTGGCTTATTTTAGAATGCTCTAAATTACAGTTTTTCCCATTCATTTCTATGGGTGCCCATTTTTGACCCATACACGATTAAGGAGGATTTTTTCACCCACTTAACATTGTAGAATTGAGTCCAAAAAACATTGTGTGTGTTCAGAAGGCAAACTTAGGAAAAGTAGCCAAGTCTTGCACTGCTCAGATCAAGGAAAGTATTTTTAAAAAAGAAATCAAAACTATTTTGCCCACATTTGTCCAGAATACGGTTAGGGTTAAGCAATTTTACACAAGCAAGAGTGTTGATATTCAGGCTGACAGCGAGTGTGTGGTATTGCTTGTAAACAACTATTAGCTTTTAACTATTAACTATTTCTATTAGCAAAACGTAAAACATTTACTAACTTTTTCGTCACAATATTGCCAGTTATTTAGTCTATTTTTTACTAAGAATCACAAAACAGAATCAATGGTCCGTTTTCCGAGCAATACATGGTAGTAAATGTGGTTTAAATGTAACTGATGTAGGCTATGTATGATGTAGGCTATGGTTCCAATCAACCAATCAGATTTGAGGAACACGTTTACAGTTTAAGTAAAGTTTAGGCTCACACCCAGAGTTTTGTGCTTCTACATCATAATTTACCTCTGAATTTAGGGATAACTTTTGTGTTAAAGGGATACTCCACTTTTTGGAAATAGGCTAATTTTACCCTCAACTCCCTCAGGGTTAAACATTTGGGTTTTACCATTTTCGAATCCATTCAGCTGATTTTCTGATATTTAGAAGAAAATCAGGAAACCAAGACAGTTTCTGGTCTCATTGACTTCCATAGTAGGAAAAAAACATACTATGGAAGTCAATGAGACCAGAAACTGTCTGGTTACTGATATTCTTCTAAATATAAAAAAATAAGCTAAATGGATTCGAAAACAGTAAAAACTTCAACTGTTTAACTTAAAATTAGCCTATTTCCAAAAAACATGGAGTATCCCTTTAAGGTTAGGGGTAGGGATATAGGGTTACAGACAGGAATGTTGTTCTGGGATCAACAAAATGTGTTGACCTATGAATGCGTCTAACTCTGCAAAATCAGTGATAAAAACAGTCATGTTACCATTGAATGCTGACTTTGCAGAAAGAGTTACTCCCCACCATTAAATGCATAAGTATGTGACCTCATCTAATTCCAAATACGACTTGCCATCCCACGTCTTACAGCTGTACTGCCAGACCTTTGATAGATGCTCAGTGTGGAATACGACATGTGTCTTCAGGCAAAAGGAATGGATTTGTGACCGTTTATTGCGATATTCTGTTCGTTGTCGGGTGGAATATCGATCTAGAGCAGAAATTGTGTACTGGTGGTAAGATGTAAGATGTCTGCTGTGAGCAGATTCATCTTTCTCACAAAACTGACTTAACACCTTTGCTCAATGAAGCAGTCTGAGGCTATACTAATCACTAATAAAATGCCCATTTAGATTTCTGACAAAAATCAATAACTCATTGCATGCTCGGTTTCAAGCTTGAATTGCTAACATTAAATATATCTTTCTCAGTTTCAGCCAACCCTTAAAAGTCATGTTCTCCAAGCGTCAAATGTCCAGACCAAAGCATTATTGACACAAGGCAACACAAGAGTCATTTCCCGTACTTTGAAACAGGCCCTGCAGAAACTGATTACAGTGTAACCGAAAATTAGGAGATTACTAGAAACGAGAGCACTGGAAAGCCTAAATGATCCAGTTATGGCCCATGAACCCACAAACCCATCTCAAGGGGCCAGTCGCTCCCGACAAAATCAACTAAGCAGTGTACTGTGGAACATGATGATAAAAACACTGTGCTAATTAGTTTTTTAGAAGTCATCAATTGAATCAAAGCAGCTGTAATTGCTCCCTGAACTCAAAAAGAAATTTAAGTTATAAAATATTTACAACTGTTCTAGTCAAAAGAAGGCAAAGCAAATATTTACTCTTCTTATAGGCTAGCTTCTCTATAGCAACCAGAACCAGGTCACACAACATAGGCTACTGTCATTTCCTTCCCTTACTTGATTGAAACATCAAGAATTTCTTTCTTCTCACAGGATGTGAACAATGTTCTAATCCTAAACTTAATGCCCTCAATGAAATATAACTTCATATTTCAGAACAAAATTAAAAATTCATGTCTATTCCTTCAAAACATCTGTCAAATGTGTCGAGCTGCTCTAATATTAAAATGGCTCTTGTTTCTTTCTCATTGTCGCAGCTGTAGGGGAACTTCTCAAACGTGGCTTCCCAAAATCCTCATCAGTCAAGCTGATATATTAATGAAGACTCCTGGGTTTGATTCAGCATAACAAGTAGTTGTATATCATAGCGCTCACACAATTTGGCGATCATTCGGAACGGAGCTTTATACAACCCAAAGAAATAGACCAACAGTTTGATAATACTATTTAGGGTGACCAACGGTCCTGTTTTCCCAGGACATGTTCTGTTTTCATATAACAATATAACCATTACAAAGGAGGCATAACCTACTTTAAATGTATTGAAATTAATACGGTATCTTTCGAATAGCCTATCATTTGAGTAGGCCCATCTGTTTGCCGGGCCGAGTGTCCTGGTTTTTGGCAATCAAAATATGGTCACCCTAGATAATACTTCCTCTCTTGTCTCATATGGTTTGTCTTTCTCTTACCATATCTTATTCTCATCAACATCCAGAGTGAAAATGATAACCTTGCACTCGGCGAGCTGTCCTGGGAGAAATGAATTGATAAAGAGATCGAGCTGCTTCATCTCTTGTTTAAAGGGTAAGTGGCACTTAGACAGGCAATGAAAAAGCGTTAATGCAAAATTCTCCCTCCCACTTTCCCATTCTCTTAAGTCATTGTCCTCTGAGATATCAACAAGTGTAAAATAAAACAACTAAACTGAAGAGGGTTTACTAAACTGAAATAAATCAAACTCAGGCCACGTGCAAGTGAAAAAAAAAATGACGAGAGAGTCAGAGACAGACGTATGAAGAGGGCTGAGATGAATAGAGCTAAGGATTCAGTGTATTCGAGATTAGTTTGGCCTGACTACTAGCCCGCAGGCGAACAATTACATTCCACATTGCTGGAAAGGCAATGTTTCACGGAGCCATACATTATTTATTAGTGCTAATACTCACTGCACCTTTTTTGTGTTTGCCACAGCACCGCATTTCTCTCTTTACGCTAGTGCTATTGAGTCACTTGAAATCCTCTTTTACAACATAAACTTTTTGAAATTTCTCAAAATTGGTGCTATTAAGTAGTTTAATATCGTGCTGTGGTTTATAATTTATGATCTTCAGATATTAGACTGTTAATGAATTCTTAATCCTAGAGCCCCGAAAGTGGAAAAAAAAAGTGTGTTTTACAGACAGACTACGTTTTTTGTTGGTTAGATGATCTGGGACTGGTTTTACAATAAGCCATTTGCGCCATCTATTGGTTGCCATTTGAACTATACAGTATTTAACTGGAAACCTTGTATCTCCATATTGATGTCATAAATAAAATCAATGCTATTGGTCACCTTGTACATCTGTCAATTGACTCGTCTCCAGAACAGGCTGCATTAAGCCATCCAAATTAAGGGAGAAGTATAGCTCAGAATTGGTATTCAATGGCAACATGACCATGATATCTATGTGTCAAAGAAGGGGAAAGGGTGCTGTCCTCCTGAGCACCATGCATGATGAAAAGCAGTGGATGATAACAGTGTTGAGAAGAAGAAAAAAAAACAGAAATGATCTAATACTACAACATGTGCTGGATGTTGCAATCACCAATGTCCACACCAACTTCACCTGCACAACAACCTGATTACATAATGGTGTAACCAATGCATGACAGCTTTTTATCAAGGAGCTGGTCAAAGACCATCTAAGGGGATGCTGCACATTAGTTGTGGTTGAGGAGATTCCCCCCTTCCATATATAAAGCATTTTGAGTGCAGAGAAGTGCTATATAAATGCAACAAATTATAAAAAAGCAAAACGCAGCCACCACCCAGCCACATCAGCAGTTCGAGCCAAGTGAAGAGTGCACCAGGCCTGTGTGTTGTGTGTGCAAGAACCACAAATATGTGCTTGTGAAAACATGTGACCAAATGAAATATTTTCTTTCATTTGGTCTTATTCACAACAATTCATTACAGATGGCCTAATAGAGTTCAAATTCAGTGTTATCACTGATAGTTGATTGTTATGTGTGACAAAATGGCAAATAAACAGATTTTAAGTGCAGAGGTTGGACAGTTCATTTACTTTAGTACTTATAGACCATTTCACAAGATGTAAACAACACTGGTCCAGAAACACTTCCTGTTTCAGTTTGTAACTGTTTTCTTTATTTCACATGTAAAGAAAACATCTTAAAGATGTTTGTTTAACTTCTTGATTCAGTTTTAAATGTTCTGTTGGTTGTATTTTATCCCAGCTTTTATGTCGTGTTAAAAAATGAAACAGGAAGTGCTTCTGGACCTTGTGAAATGGTCTATACATTTAGATTACTTAAGTTTTATTATTATTTTACTATTATTTTTTTTCTGGAAACTTTTTACTTTAACCTAACAACATTTGAAAGACAAAAATCAGAGTTTAATATTATATTATATATATATATATATATATATATATATATATATATATATATATATATATATATATATATATATATATATATATATACACTCACCGGCCACTATATTAGGTACCCCATGCTAGTAACGGGTTGGAACCCCTTTTGCCTTCAGAACTGCCTCAATTCTTCGTGACATAGATTCAACAAGGTGCTGGAAGCATTCCTCAGGGAGTTTGGTCCATATTGACATGATGGCATCACACAGTTGCCGCAGATTTGTCGGCTGCACATCCATGATGCGAATCTCCGTTCCACCACATCCCAAAGATGCTCTATTGGATTGAGATCTGGTGACTGTGGAGGCCATTTGAGTACAGCGAACTCATTGTCATGTTCAAGAAACCAGTCTGAGATGATTCCAGCTTTATGACATGGCGCATTATCCTGCTGAAAGTAGCCATCAGAAGTTGGGTACATTGTGGTCATAAAGGGATGGACATGGTCAGCAACAATACTCAGGTAGGCTGTGGCGTTGCAACGATGCTCAATTGGTACCAAGGGGCCCAAAGAGTGCCAAGAAAATATTCCCCACACCATGACACCACCACCACCAGCCTGAACCGTTGATACAAGGCAGGATGGATCCATGCTTTCATGTTGTAGACGCCAAATTCTGACCCTACCATCCGAATGTCGCAGCAGAAATCGAGACTCATCAGACCAGGCAACGTTTTTCCCAATCTTCTATTGTCCAATTTCGATGAGCTTGTGCAAATTGTAGCCTCAGTTTCCTGTTCTTAGCTGAAAGGAGTGGCACCCGGTGTGGTCTTCTGCTGCTGTAGCCCATCTGCCTCAAAGTTCGACGTACTGTGCGTTCAGAGATGCTCTTCTGCCCACCTTGGTTGTAACGGGTGGTTATTTGAGTCACTGTTGCCCTTCTATCAGCTCGAACCAGTCTGGCCATTCTCCTCTGACCTCTGGCATCAACAAGGCATTTCCGCCCACAGAACTGCCGCTCACTGGATGTTTTTTCTTTTTCGGACCATTCTCTGTAAACCCTAGAGATGGTTGTGCGTGAAAATCCCAGTAGATTAGCAGTTTCTGAAATACTCAGACCAGCCCTTCTGGCACCAACAATCATGCCACGTTCAAAGTCACTCAAATCACCTTTCTTCCCCATACTGATGCTCGGTTTGAACTGCAGGAGATTGTCTTGACCATGTCTACATGCCTAAATGCACTGAGTTGCCGCCATGTGATTGGCTGCTTAGAAATTAAGTGTTAACGAGCAAGTTGGACAGGTGTACCTAATAAAGTGGCCGGTGAGTGTATATATATATATGTGTGTGTGTGTGTGTGTGTTATTATGCACAGTAACCCTTGTAGACAAAACCAGACCAGGTTGGGACTTAATCATACCCAAAGTACCTTCGCCTATAGGGAAGGCACCTCCATATTATAGAACTTCATAAATGTGGAAGGCGAGGACTAGCCGGCCGCATCACAAATATCTTGAATGGGAAAACCAGATCACCAAGCCCATGACGAGGCCATGCCTCTGGTCGAATGGGGCCTTAACACCTATAGGGCAGAACCTGACGCCACAGAGGTAGAGGCTAGAAATGGCATCCACTATCCATCTAGACAGTCTTTGCTTAGTGACTGGATCACCCTTAGATCGGCCAACAAGCAGACAAACAAAGACGCAGAACGCTTCAAGAATAGATTCTCAACGCCCTAACAGGGCAGAGAAGATTATTCTCCCAACCTCGGCAGTAGGGGACATGCAGGACTCACAGATAGAGCCTGCAGATCTCCCACTCACTTGATAGATGCCATTGTCAACAGAGAGCAGTCTTTAGCGAGAGGGGTTTTAGATCAACCGACTGGAGCGGCTCAAAAGGCGGACCCCTCAGGGCCCTAAGGCCCTTGGAGAGGTCCCATGGTGGCCCCGAAGGGGTTAATCCTCCTAGTGCCCTTCAGAAACGTTACCACCAGGTCATTTCTTCCCAGTGATTGGCCAGCCACCAAAGCATGATACGCTGCTATGGCTGCCATGTAAACTTTGAGTGTCTTTGAGCGAACTTCTGACGTCTTGATAACCACTTTTCCTAAGTTCTAGGTCATTCTGTGTTTAATAGTCTTGCACCCGTTCTTAGTTCTGTTGATTGTATTCTCTCTAATCAACTTACTCTATATTCAGGTACTAATTGTGGTGTTGTTTTACTTGTATCCTCTGTCATTTCATCCCAAATGTCTAGGCCTTGACAGCCTCCAAGACAACAGAAGATACAGTTGATGTAACTGTACACTGCTGACCATGCACATTTCTCTGAATTACACAAATAACACTAAAGTGACCCAAGCTTATACTGTAGTGTTAGATTTATTTGTTGATTATAATCACATTTTAAAATATTCTACTAATTTATGTTTTATAAAAAAATCTTATTTTTACTTTCTTTAAATCTTATCCTTTTATTAATTTTAATCTTTATTCTTATTTTTTACACTCTTTTTATTCTCTCATTTTCCATTTGCGACTCCCCCCCCCCCAGTATTAAAAACACCTGCGATAACCTGTCATCCGCATTGAAGTACTTTACTTATCCACAAGAGGGTGATATAATACAATTTTAAATCACAGTGCCTCTCGCTCTTATTGCTGTCAGAACAGTAAATGATGATTGTGTATGAAATTTTGTAGAAGATGTTTTGTTTTGTTATTTTTCCTCTGCACATAACTGAAATGCTAGATAATTTCTAAGAAATCCAAAAAGCTAAACCTGCAGCCTTTTTTACACTTCGAAATCAGAGAGACCTTCTTCTTCCGACTCCTCCTCAGGAACAGGTGTAAACTCTGTAATCACTGGTCAGAATCATGTGAATATATAATTTGAAACTTATTTTTAATACTTTTCTATAGGGATGCACCGATATGAAAATTTTGGCAGATACCGATAACCGATAATACTTTATATTTGAAAGCCAATAACCGATATATCGGCCGATAAATTTTAATCCAAATTTTTATCTAATTTTAAGAGCCTGATTACAAAAACAAAAGTCTCACAATTAAATCCATGTCCCAAGCGCACAATTATTATGATGTTCTCATTATAGTGTTGTATAGCCGATATGACAGATTTGCGCTGCACATGTTGTACCGAACCGTATTTTCATTTTTTTAAGAGATTTCAATCATATTTCAAGAAATTCAAAAACATAAACAGTGCTCAACAAGTGTCTCAGCTGAAGGGAATAATACATTATTTATCGGCTTTAATATATCGGCCACATTTTCTTACCAGGCCGATAACGATAACATTAAAAATTAACATATATCGGCCGATACCGATATGCTGGCCGATATATCGTGCATCCCTACTTTTCTATTTAACATGTAAAACGTTTTAATGCTGAAATAAAAGACTCAGTATACCTTACCTTTTAAAGGATTGACACAGTGACCCAGTTGGTTAAAATATAATCATGATAAACAGTGATGTAGTGGTGCCCGGACCGTTATCGTCGCGATGGGAGAATAGGCCTATTGCAGTAAAAAATTAGAGCATATTTGTACGACGACTGAGAGTTTTTTATTCACGATAGCAACTAAATGATGCACATCAGAGGGGATTTAGATATAGGTTTAGAATTTAGAATAGTGGGTATACTAATAGAATTTAGATTTAGAAGTGGGTATACTCCGTATAGGCCTACCTGCATAGCCTATACCTTGCACTACACCACTGATGATAAACCTACAAAGCGTATTAGTCCAGTAAGTAGCAGTGGGCTATAGGCTACCACCACCACATTCTAGTGGTTCAGAAAGATTGACATTTCTGTATGAAAACACATTCAGTCATTACAGCAACATTGCACCTGAAAATTTGCCGCTAGGCAAGGAATTTGAATTTTATCATTAAATATAAATGTTCCTGAAAATGTCCTTTAATTGTATGAACTACATAATTATTGTGTAAACTCCTATTGGCTTTATGCACAGCTGCACTACTTCCTGATCTTAAGCCAGCTCCTTGTTTCCTGTCTGTCATTATTGGACAGATTGATTAATCCAGGTGTGCCTGACCTCAGTAGTCACTGGCAACAATAATCAGACACACCGAATTAATCAAGTTCGGCCAATAATGGCAGAAAGGGAAACAAGGAGCTGCTTAAGTTCAGGAAGTAGTAAAGCTGTGCAAAAGGTTAATTGTAAATGATTGTGCAACAACAATGGGAGCAACCATACAAATCGCGGTCGTTAATATATGGCTAAAATTAGTTTTTCAGGTAGCCTATTTTTTTTTCCTCTTCATTTGTCCCAAAGAAATGTTCAACACACACAAAAAATAAAACGTAGCTAAGTAACCTAAAAATACAATTATTCTGACAGGAGGATCTGCACAGACACAGTGATGTCAAAGCGAATGGGCGCGTCTGCACCACAGACCACACCGTTTTATTGGTGCGCGCCCACACAAGATCCACACGCACACACAGAGCACAGAGACGCACACACTCGCTCACAAGGTATGAGGTAATTGTTTGGTCACGTGCCTCCTGCAGTAGCTGTCAAAAGTGATACAGCAGAGCATCCTTGACCAGCCTGCCCGCTTCCAGCTGATTGGACTGCGATCAGGTGTTGGGGATCATCTAGAAAGTGCAGAAACGAAAAATATCACTTGCGATAGCAACAACTTAAACTTATAAATAAGAATACCAAGTGCTAATAAAACCCCGTTCTGCCCAAGTGAAAGCAAATATAGAGTCAAGTGCATGTTTCATCAAAGATTATACATTGCTTTTAGTTTGTTTTACGTCCAGTGTTAAAACATTACGGAGCAAACAAATGTTATTAAAGCAGTTAATAGAAACTATTTATTTCATGTTTAGCCTAAATCACAATAATTTAACCTTTAAATCGTTTTGATCATGACTACAGGGACAGTGAGTGAATTGGCATAAACAAAATTTAGTCAAAGTATCCTACGTTACTGAGCTATATTCCTGAACTTCCTGCCCTTTTAATGGGAAATTAGTCTCAGCCTGACTCTCAGTTTAATCATGGATGGTTGATTCAAACATATAACCAATTTTTATAGTTGATCCCTTGATTCAGAGTTAATACCCCGCCTATGTCTCAAGTCAATCCGCGTTGGGCTCAAGAGTCTGAGGAGGTGATACTAGGGTTGGAAAGTAGGGAAAGTGGGACAGCGGTGAGGGCGTATAGTGTTGTGCACGCGCTTTTCAGGTTGATGTCTTTACAACCCGAAAGTTATCGCTTGCTTCCATCTCGCTGGAGCGGGACGCGCACGGCGTGTGCCAGTATTTAAAGGGGGAACACCTTAGTCAATGCCAAATTTGTGAAGCGGGTGAGGAAATGGCATTTCAGCTGTTTTTGCAGACCGAGCGCGGCGCTGCTGCTGACGGTGACGCCTAAATGGAGCTCTAATAAAGGTGGATAAATCTCTAGCAGATGAAGATGGTGAATCCAAGCGTTTTGTTATCGTCATGGCAAACGGAACCGGCAGCATCATGTTGAAATGCGTGGTTGTCGGCGACGGCGCCGTTGGAAAAACTTGTCTGTTGATGAGCTATGCCAACGACGCCTTTCCAGAGGAATATGTGCCCACTGTTTTTGATCATTATGCAGGTAAATATACCAGCGTGTTACTGCGACATAATGAACAGGAATCAATATTTCAGTGTGTATTTGATATATAAATGTATACGTTTATTTAGTGGTACAATAGCCTAAAGTCACTTGCATTGTGTTGCGATAATGGAAACCACCTGTGGGCTGAGGATGCAAGTGGTGCACATCTGCATTCTTGTGGCACGATTCATAGGTTTCCCTTGATCAGAAATAAATAAATAAAACAATTTACTTTCTTCTTCATTTAGAAGAAAACAAGACCAAATTGAGTGCGTCTTTCACTTTATGAGAAATGAATAAACATACATTTGCTTCCCTCTTTTACTTGAACAGAAATAAATAACCGAGTATCTCTTTCTCTCGATCATAATGTGCATCCCTCTTTCACTAACATTAATTTGCATTCTTCTTTAACTTGTTCAAAAATCAACAGAGAAAACAAAGAAACAGCCTTTTTCTTTAATCAAAATGAATTGAATCCTGAGTCATATTTAAAGTAATAATTTGTGATTTTTATTTTCAGTGAGTGTGACCGTTGGAGGAAAACAGTATCTGCTGGGGCTGTATGACACTGCAGGTCAGGTAGGGTTAAACCATTCTTCTCTCATTGGCCTGAAGCTTTTTCATTAGCAATAGTAACTCGATCAATACAGGAAAAGTGCATGGTGGCCTGCTCAAATCCATTCAGTCTTTTTGGCATCATATGCATCTAATTTAAAGGTATCATTCCTCCAAAAATATATTCTGGCATCATTTACTCACTCTTACGTTGTTCCAAACCCATATTACTTAATATCTTTTATGGAACAAAAACAGATGATGTCAGTCAGGCTGGCAGTCTGTCGTATTTGTTATATGGAAAAAGATGAAATTCCGCCAACGTCGTCTTTTGTGCTCCACAGAAAAAAGTCATGGTTTTGGAAAAAGATAAACGTGAGTGTTGGTTTACAGAATTTCAAACTCAACAGGTGAACACACACTGGTGACTCTCAGAGGAAAGATCAACATGTGAAGCAGTGGGAATGCAACAGCAATCTGAAATCTTTACTTCCTCTGTTTTTGTGTCTTAACCAAGATGTTGAAAGTGATCATGAAAGAAGATCTTAATTTGCCATATGCCCTTTGACAATTGTTCTCCAAAATGGCTAGTCTAAACAAATACATTTCTGGAGTTTTTAGGAGTGCAAATGGTAATTTTACAACCTGTGAGCTGAAAGGCAAAGGCTTTGTCTAAGTCTTGTACTCTTTGTTGGTACTTTTGAATAACCAACTACTTCACAAAAAAGTAGGCTATGTTTTATATAGTGTGGATGTGTGTCCGAACTAGAGCTCTGAACCAATAAAGGATTTTGAAGGCTCAGATCAATACAAATATTTTTGGGTTTTAAAATCCGATATACCGATATATCGGCCGATATTTTTTTATTTAAATTTTTTCAGAAATGCGCAACAAAACATTAACATTTCCCTAACATTAGTTATTTGTAATTATTTATGCGTTTTAACTAAAATAATATGATAATGCATTTTAAAAGAAACTTTCTTTTTATTGTAACAACAGAACAGACTGATGATAGTGGCATTAGCTAGCTTTGTGGTTAGCTAGTCTATGATGAGCCATAATTTAGCAATGGATTATGTCATACTGCAAATAGTAAACATACATTTTCAATATAACAGGCAAAGGAGAGATGATACGACTCATTGCTATAACTGTCACGCGCTATTAAGAAATACTTCAGTCACATTGTCAAAAGTTAAAAGGACAGTCAGTCAACTACACTGTAACAACGTAACGTAACTATTACTAGCTAATTCCGCTACACTCTCTGCTTATTTAACAGCAGCAAACCTGGACATGATAGTCGCAAATTTTGTCATGCTTATTTGAGTTAAGAGAATGGATGGGGATGCTCTTTTAATTGTTATTCAAGCAATGTATGTCCTGTGACCAACTCAACGAGTGTTGCCAACAGGGACGGTGTAGAGTGCCCTCTGGTGGACAAACTATACAACTCCAACACTCATGACATGGTTCAAGCGTGTTTTCACCTGTTTTTATTTTATTTTTGAAATATTCATTTATCGGCCATTATAACTGCCGATACCGATATTTTGGAAAATGCCTAATATCGGCCAGATAATATCGGTCTGCCGATATATCGGTCTGGCTCTAGTCCGAACGCATTACATTCATCATGTTGTCTTTGTCATGACAGTTCACTTGCATCACTTCACTTCCATTCACAAAGCCTCTTATCCTCATGGGATAGTAAAGTTTCCATTCGATGCACACTTCAGAATCTCACTGGAAGTAGTCGGCCACACAGATACTTTTTTGACTACTTGTCTATTTTATGAATAATTCTGATACGCTAGCGGCAAATCTTTTCCTACTGTTTTTTGCCACTACAGTATTATGGAAGTATGCTTATTCGAATGCAGCCTTTGTCGTTGTCTAGAATTGAACTTTTAAGTATATGTGACCAGTGTTGTGTATCCGAGACTCTGACTTTGCCTCTGAGACCATATATTTTAATAGTCTTGGTCTTGTCATGGACTCGTGTGCATTTTGCCTTTTTGACTCTAACTCGAGCATATTAGGACTTGGACTTATTCCCGAGTCCACTCGAGTTCCATTCAAAATATGTCATGATTATTACTGTGTTAATATTTCTTTAAATTGTTGTTTGATTGAAACGTCCAATGATTGCTGACTTTCTTGCGCGCAACTGCGCATGACTTGAGACTATGTTTGTAGTGCGCAAATGCAGCAGGACCCAGGTCAGATCTCAACTATGTATTGAAAATGTCTGCCTTATTCAGTTGGCTTTTTTCCACTGAGCATCATCCTTTAAAACGACAAAAAATGTGAGTGGTGGGCCAGATGTGTAGAAGTGTCACTGAGGGCCAAGTGGTGGGGTTTAGTTTTAAAGAAGTTCAAACACCGAAAATCCTTCCCACATGCTGCCTCTCTCAACAGCTGGCACCAGTTAGGACCGTACAGAACCGATCACTTGATCAAGAGGATTCATTAAGCTGAAGAACAGGAAAGAGGGTTTTCAATTTAAAGCTGATGTTCAGGACAGACTTGAAGAAGCAGTTCACCCAAAAATTATTTAATCACACTCATGTCTTTTGAAACCTTTGCTGAATGCAAAAGAAAATGTTTATGGTTAGGGCCCTATAAAATCCGTTTTATTTTTTCCCAAATTCCATTTTATTTTTTCCCAAATTCCATTTTTTCCGTTTTAATTTTTGCAAATTCCGTTTTTTCCGTTTTAATTTTTGGGAATTCATTTTTTTACCCTTTACTGTTATTTTAGTTGTAAAAAGAGTGTGCTTTTTATTCCGTGATGGCAGAAATTATAGGGCCCTATATGGTGCCACAGCCAAGCTGATTTTTTTCCATACAACAAAACCGAACTGGTAACCATCACTGTCAAGCAGGATCTTGAGTTAATAACTTAGATTTCAGTTTGTCTTTCACACAATCATATCATGGCTTTGTTGAGCATGAGTCATATGGACTACTTTTATGATTATTTATAGTGCTCTGAAACTTCAAATTCCATTTTAACGGTTTAATTAAATTTGAATACTCAATCCATGTCTAATCAATTGAATTCATAAAACTTTAAGTTTAATAATTTATTAATTTTTAAAATAATAGGACCTGATAAATAACATGCAGAACATGCAGACTTTAGATTTCAGTAGCAGTGTTTTTGCACTTTAATATTCACAATATCTTACCATATCTTCTCTGCACATTTCCAGGATTGTATTGATTGAGCAACACACACACACACCCGCACACTCACACAAAAGATGCATGAAGAAAGTATTTTGCATGGCCAGTATTTATATTGCTATATACGTAACTGAAAAAAATAGTGTATCTTTTAGTTGCCAAACATTTTAGTTCTTTGAACCCAAAATGTTTGAAAGTAATAAAAGGCCATTTGTAGATCAGTGTTTGAAATGTAATTATCTGTTTATACTTTTAAGGCCAGTTAACACTGCACCAACAGCAAAAGACACTTCATCGGGTTTTGTCAGATAAGTGTGTGCTACGCCTATTGCCTTTGGTCGGCTCTTATTTTGGCAGATAATTTTTTTTTAATCACCATTTGTCGGGTCTTGGAATGTCTGAGAAGTGACGTGCTTTATCTGGTGACTGACGACGTGTGTCCGCGCAGTGTGAATTGGCTTTTGGACATCTCAAATCTATAATTAGTTTTTTCAGCAGTATTGTGCAATTGACTACAATATCCCAATTTATATATTCCATAAACATTCTGTTCTGCATTGACTAGATAAAAGACTTCATCAGAATTCCCTTTGTATGACAGAGGGTAACTTGCCCTTCTCAGACTATGTCAATGAGTGTGTGCGCTCCATATAGCCATGTATTTAAAATCTGTGAATAGTGAAAGGAGAGTTTTCTGGCATACTTTGTGCTGCTGTGAATAAATTATAGCAATATTGGAAGAATAGGCAGATGTTCATTCTATTTTAACTGTTAAAACTAGTTTCAAGCCTGTGATTGATAAGCAAGAGGGTGTCCTTTAGCTCATAAGCAGATGCATATCAGTTGAATGTCTTCACAGGCTCTCCGTCTGATTGGTCCTGACATGCTAATGGCCTCAGGAGGAGTCAGAGAGTACGCTGGATAGTGTCAGTAAAGGGGCAAACTCTTAGATGTTGACATCTGTCTCTCAGTTCCGTCTCAACCATCTAATCCTGACCGTACGTCCTCTGTTCTTAGTCCTTCACCTTATTCTTTATTCACGTGGGTGATGTTTTAACAGGGCGTTGAGTTGACAGGTTCTTGATAAGCTTCAGAGAGGGAACTGGGCCCCAGATGTGAGGCCCCAGCTGCAGTCTGCATTGTGTTTTCAATCCCACCCCAGTGTATGTGAGTGCTTTTTGTCCTTTCTGGGTTCGGCCTACCTCATGACCAGCCAGAGAACTAGAAGGGATTTTAAACCATAAAACGTTTCATATTTCTGAAGTGCTCACATTTGTTCCTTTTATTTGCAACTGCTTTGAATTCTTACTAGAGTCTATTTTTAGGATTAAAAGAAGGATATTGAGTTTGAACCACACACAAACACACACATATTTATGTATTTTATTAGTGGAGACAGGACTGAAAAAGCACGCAAATTGCACTGAATGAAATTTTGACTTTTGATAATTACTTTTATGTTGGGACTGATATTCTTAAGCCCAGAAGACACCAAGCCGACGCCAACGAATTAGCACTGATGAAAGCCGACTGTGATGAGCCAACAGTCTCTTTCTGCAGATATATTACTAGGGTTGGGTATCGAGAATCGAGTATCGACTTGGAACCGGGACTAACTTTTAGTTTTTCCTGGAATCGTTCAAAAGTTAATTTCGATTCCTAGTTTCGATATTCACAGTCTGCCGACCGGAAGAAGAAACCGCTGAACAACACCAACGAAGAAGCGTCTTCCGGAAGTGTTGGCATAACCGCGCGAGTTCGAACATGAGTAGCTTACGTCGGCGGTCCAAAGTGTGGCTTCACTTTTCTAAAAATAACGAAATCTCGGGAAAATGCAAAATTTGTGACAAAAGGAGTATTTGTGACAGAAGGAGTATTTCCTTCAGAAAGACTGTTGGTTAGCAACGGTAGCGAAACTTTTTTGACCCTGCCTCTTAAAGAATCGAATCGAGAATCGTTAGGAACCGGAATCGAAACAAGGAAACGGAAACGGAATCAGAATCGTTCAAATTTGAACGATACCCAACCCTATATATTACTCTATATTCGTCATTCCATAAGGAAAACTGACACTGGCGGCTGCAGATAGACGAAACGTAAACAAAGCAGCACGTACTTACAGTTTTGAAAATCAATCCTACTAAACGTTTTCTTTATTCCACTCCGCTCATGTTACTATTGAAATATTAGCCAAGGAACACTCGGGTAAGATGACGTAACATAAGAACAGCCTTCTATCTTTACCGTTTTGACTTCTTTGCTTGCTGTTTTGCTTTTATTCTGGTGCACTGACTCTTTCACTAAGCTGAACAGCCAATCAGAGTTCTCTTGAATCGGGCTGAAACAAAGCAGACGAGGACTATTTTAAGCCGACGGCACGGAACCGTGCGGAACACATCGATGAAACTTGGTCAACGCACAAAAACTGCCCGACGGCCGACCGTCGGCTTGGTGTGTTCCGGGCTTTATAGGCAAGCACCAAAGTCTTAAGCTTTATGCAAGCCGTAACTGGAAGTCGGTGCAGAGAGATAAATGGAGTGTGACATGGGCACTCTGGTTTCATTGTGTGTCTGTGTGTGTGTGGTCTTACTGAGCATATGTGAAGACAACATGTCACCCACCTGTACTGATGTTTCCCTTTAATATCAGACTTGCTACACCAGATTAAGTGTTTGCTAAATGGCTATTAACTTAGATCAATAGGTATGTTTAGTCACTACACTTTGTGTAGGTAAGTTTTTAGAAATGTGGGTATATGTTTTACCATCTAAGCCTAGGTTGGAATTTCACAAGTAAATCAGAACAGTATAAAAGCTAAAGCAGTAGTTTAATTGCAGAAAATAGAATAGGATAAGTCATCACAGAAGTGATCATTTCTTGAAGATTTGAATGGTCTTAGAATATCAGGGAAAAGTTTGAAGCATTCCACCACAGCGGTACAGAGGTTCTCGTTCTTGAGTGTGTGCGTCAATGTGATGGTACCATCAGGTATAGCTTACTCACTGACCTTAAAGGAAAGTGGTATATTAGGATGCAGTCCCAGAGTCAGTCATTAATGCCTGGTCAGAGCCTTGAATTTGATGTTTGCAGTTACAGGGAGCCATTGGAGTGAGACCAAGCATTCTGCCACATTCTGGATCGTAGCTGCAGTCTGATGCCGATACGGTCACTGATGTTTGTCTATCCCTACAGACCACACTTGATACGACCTCAGGTGTCATATTGTTGGGTGTTTTGTTTTTTGTTTACTTGGTGGTTGTCATATGGTGCAGGAAAGCATCTTCCAGAGTCGGATTTAACTCCTGGAGGAAGTGTGAAAGGAAAGACCTGACTGAGCTTCATCTGGGTTGAGTAATCCGTTCATGTGTGTGTGCGTGTGTTTATTCGCTGTACCACACAGCAAACTTCAATTAATCTGAGTAAACACAGCCATGAATTATTCTCTTTTGGAATGGATAATGGCAGAGGAGCCTCTTTCTTTCTTTAGTTCTCCATCTCCTTCCCTTCCTCAAGTCCCATTCTTTCTGAATAAATTCTGAATATAAATCTTCCTGTGGAAAATCACCCAACCATTACATTCCCACTTTTATTCTTCTTCAACTTGCATAAGTGGGCCTTGTGGGTAATTTTAGCTTGCTGATTTCTCTCTCTTATTCCTGTTGTCTTATGTAAGGAATGAGGTGCTATCTGCAAAGAGACTATCAACTGCAGATTGACCCACTTATTTCACCACAGCAAATCCATACAGATAAACATTACACACATTCACAAACTACAGAAGATTGACAGACGAAGATGGACCTCAGAATTTATGGTCTCTCACTCACACTTGTCCATTGAGGTTTAATCTGTTTGAATTAGGTGTACAGGAAATGTGCATACATGCATTAAATGGAGAGCAGAGGGGCTCTTGAGATAAATGTTTCATAGGAACAGCAGTGTAAAAACACTTTTCCCCTCTCTCTGTACCATATTGGTCTCTCATTCTCTCAGCTGATCTCTGTGACTGGGAATCTTAACGCCACTGTACAGTCAGACGGATTGGAATCTGATCTGAAAGTCAAGGGCTGAGGGAAGAGAAAGGGCAAGGCAATTGCAATATAAGTGATGGATGGATGGATGCTTGCTTTGTTGGCCCAATGTTGTAAATTGTGCTGCAATAAAACCAGACACAGTCAACGCTGTACGGTTGGAACACAGAACAGTATAGCATGTATTACTATAGATGCTGCTGACTGATGCTGATATAAATATAATATATATTATACAATATATAGAGCAGTAATATACCAGGTGTCTCTGATTTTGCAACCCTAACTCCAACACACAAATATATATGTGTGTGCATATATATATATATATATATATATATATATATATATATATATATATATATATATATATATATATATATATATATATATATATATATATATTAGGGCTGTCAAAAGATTAATCGCGATTAATCGCATCCAAAATAAAAGTTTGTGTTTACATAATATATTTGGGTGCACTGTGTATAATTATTTTGTATATATATAAATACAGACACATGCATGTATATTTAAGAAAAAAATATTATTTATATGTAAAATCATATATATTTATATATAATATAAATTACATATAAATCTATAAACAGTATATAAATGAAAATATGTCTTAAATATATACAAGCATGTGTGTGTATTTATATATATAAAAATAATTATACACAATGCACCCACATGTATTATGTAAACAAAAACTTTTATTTTGATGATGCGATTAATCGCGATTAATTTTTTGACAGCTCTAATATATGTATATATATATATATATATATATATATATATATAAACATATGAAGAGTTCAGATGCAAAAGCCTCTAAATGCCATTTTAAATTTTCTTCTAAAATGACTGATGATTTTTATCAAGTTTGTATATTTAAGTTCAGTAATGTCACTTAAATGGCAATGAAGATTACCTATTAATTGCCATTTAAAGGGCGGGTTTACTGCAATTTCACCTTTTTGATCTCAAATAGTGTGTAATGTTGCTATTGGTGCATGAAGAGTATCTGCAAAGTTGCAGCGCTGAAAGTTTAGTGTAAGCAGAGATATCGTCTTTTAAAAATCAGGAAGTAAAATTGCCTACAAAAACGACTCGTTTTGGACTACAGCTGGGTTATGGTACGTCACTAACCCACACATTTGCATCAACCACTCCCTCCGGAATATGCAGGAAAGGGCATGCGTCAAGTGAGTTGTGTTCACGCAGCTGTCAGGTCTTCTGTGTTTCGGGCTTCCCACGGACACTATACTTCGACAACAATGGACACAATTTGTGTTTGATTATATTCCTGAAAGTGACGATGGTAATCTAGCTCTCTGTGCTGCGCATTTACGAGAGACAGCTTCCAGAATCTACACTAGTTCAACACTGGATTAACGTAAACAAGAAACTGTTTCTAAATCATGAAGCAGATCCAACTTTAAAACCAGCAGTTAAAAGTCAGCAGTTGTTGGGCCACACTGTAAGTAGGCTAAGACTTCATCATTTTAAATGTATTTGCATGTATAATTACCGACGGAGCGTTGTTTTTTTTTTTTCTTTCAAATGCCAGCGCTGGCTTTGTAGGCTTTATGGGCTAGCTGCTACTAGTTAGGCTATTTTGTGTCTACGGCAAACGCGTACAAACATTATGGACCTGAATTTTGTATAAGTACTAATGTTGTAAATGTATTTTTCATATATATATGCTTTATGACTTTATTTTCGATTTGATCAAGAACGTAAACCTGCAAACGCTGTTTGAGTATAACATTAGTTAGCCAGTCAGTTGCTATCGTTGCCAGTCAGATGCTATTGTGTAAATCAAACGTGTATTAAGTTAAAAAATGAAGCAAATTATCATTCAGAAACCTTTATTAAGAGCCGTGTGTGGTGAGGTTCTGCTTGACTCGATTCATCGCGGCTTTCTCGATCTGATTCTGCCTCACTGATACTGCAGTCTCGACATCATTATTTACATGTATCCACCGTCTATGTTATCCACATTTGGCATGCCCGCCCGTTTCGCCCGTAAAGGTAATGGGCGTTAATCTTCCGGACAACGTGAGCGACAGTTTAGCCAATCACAACACACCGGCCCAAACGAACCAATCTGAGCCCACTACGTCATTCTGAGGGAGTGTTTTCATAGACTCAGGAAGTCATCCGCTCGTGCAGGGGACAGAGGAGAGCGCGGCTGACAATAAAGGTGAAATTTATGAAAAATAAGACTTAAAAAAAGGAAAACCACGGATACATGTTATATTGCACCCCATAAACACAATCATGCAAAGAAAAAGAGCAGTAAACCTGCCCTTTAAGTGAAATTACTGAACTTAAATATACAAGCTTTCATTGGGACCATTTTAAGCTTTCATTGGGACCATTTTAAGCTTTCATTGGGGCCATTTTAAGCTTGATAAAAATGGTCATTTTAGAAGAAAATTTCAAATGGCATTTAGAGGCTTTTGCATCTGAACTCTTCATATATATATATATATATATATATATATATATATATATATATATATATATATATATATATATATATATGTGACTAGTAGGGGTGTAAAGCTACACAGAAGTCACAGTTTGGTTCGTACCTTGGTTTTGGGGTCACTGTTGAATACAAATTTGGTACAACAGGAAAAAGCAATAAATCCCCAATACAAGGTTTCTTTTCAATTATTTTGAACAGAGAGTAGTGCAAATTACAGTTTGTTCCAACTATCTGAATTTTGTTCCCCATGAGGTAGTTGGGACAGTATAGCCTCCTTTATAGTATAAAGCAATAAGCAGAATGCACTGTTGCATAGTTTTTGTTTTGCATAGGCTGATTTAAAAAAAAAGGTATTTGACCATAATCGGCTACAAAACTGAAAAGCATTTTATGTTATAAAAGTACAAAATTTAAAAGAATAAAACATGCAGAGATCAGTTTTCTTTGCGAACAGGAGTTCATTAACATGTTGTGACAATGGCGGACACAAATCGACACTGCCAAATGATTTTGGCTCATTATAACTGCGGAAACAACTTGAAATACTCTGTAATTTATGGTCATACAGATAAGAGAAAGACAAAACCGTAAATCAAGACAAAACCATAAAGTTTTTTTTTATTTGTGTACACTCACTATTAAAATGAAACATTGTGCTTTTTGTAACGGGATGCTGCTTTCAGCCATTCTGGTTTATCATTTTCCATGAAGTCACAATTTATCGAAACTCTGCGTATAGGCTATTAGCAAGCTCTTGCATGCCATATGAACTCTTTAGTTTGGTACATAGATCATCTCTTCTTCAGCTCTTTTTCCAGTTGAGGCGGTTGACAAACAGCGTTGCATTACATTACCCCTTCTGGATTGGGGTGTTGATCGCCTGTGACAGACTGTATTGGTCGTCTGACTGTATGCACCGAACCACGCCGTCCGCATCGTGACGGACAAATACACGTATCGTTACAACTGCTAGTGACTAGGCATCTCATTACAGAGAACAAACAGCTGATAGTCCTGCTTCATCCCATATCAGATATGCTTTTGTAAGAAGCAAAGAATAGAAGAGAGACAGAAGCTGTCTTATACAGTACTGTGTAGAGGAGAAGCTGTGCACAATTGACTATTGTATTGTCACTTTACTCGTACTCCAGGAGAAATGTGTGCATTCAGAGGCTGTCTGTTGTCAGTGGTATCAGCTGGAGGGAGAGCTTTATGGTAATGATGGCAGCAGAGAAGGGTGTTTCCAGGTTCACTGCATTAGACTGCTGTCTCACTGTCTCTTTTTTTCAATCCATTTCCCTCAGCTCCCGAAAGAGCAGGGCACTCACGTTCACACAGGTATACATGCACACACAGTTTCCCAAATGTCACATATTTCATTATTAACTGGCTCTGGATCATAAGCCGTCACAGGGCGTTTTCAAGGGAATGAAGCACTAATATAAAAACCTTTTTAATCAACTGGTTCCAGGGCCTGAAGTTAACTTTTTCGGCCACTGGCCACTGTGGCAGGTGGAATTAAAAATTCACCTGCCACAGAGACTTTTTACCAGCCATTTTTTTTTTGCCTAACAAACGTGGAGAAAAAAACCCAGTGAATTTCACAATACAGTTCTTTAACTTGTAAGAATACATATATAATACATAATATATATATATATATATATATATATATACATATATATAGTATAGGCTATAATATAGTATATACTCAACAGATAGACCTACCACAGCTCGTAAACAAATCACACACGGCTATGTTGATGGCTGATTTAGTGCACGTAGACAGATCCTGACAGCTTTTAGTTACAGCGTTCAGGAACCGTTAACTATGAGCTAAATTAATATTGTTATTACTGGTAAAATTACCGGGTACCGGACATTTCCTCACCGGTTCCCGACCCCAACTCCCAACATGCACAGTTGCACACGCACACACATCTGTGCAACTGTCATTGTACTGTAGCCTACATTGAGCGTTACATTATCTCATCCCATCTCACCAACAGTTTAATACTCGCACATCCAAACGAAGTCAGAAAAGGGCCTCATCTTCTTTCTGATCGCATGAACATTACGAAACAACAGTCGCTGTCATAAATCAGCCGCTCACGAACCTTGTCATTGCCGCCGAGTGTTCACTTTGTATTAAAATGTCTTCTCTACTTTTCTTATGATCCTCATCTTTTTGATCCTCATCTTTTTGGCCTCTTTATCCCAGTAATGTGCCGCCACATTTTAGCCAACGCAAAAGTCCAACGCAATAGTGGACTTCGTTGAAATGTAAAAATCCTAATGAATCACTCAATTCTCATTGGCTACCTGCCAATGTGGCAGGTAGATCTGACAGTGTTACCCGCCAATAGCAAAATTCACCCGCATTTGGCAGGTGGTCGGGTGTTAATTTCAGGCCCTACTGGTTCTCACAGGCAACAATCAAAATGTATTTTAGCTTCATTACAAGCCAGCAGCCTGTTTCATCTCAACTGACTTTTGATGCTACAGTAGAAACCAATGTAGTGAGAACTGACTCCAAATTATTAGTCAAACCTGAGTCATTGAAAAAGACAGTTGTGACACTCCCATATGCATCCAGTGTTGGGAAAGTTCACTTTCTACATGAACTAGTTCAAAGTTCAGTTCAAACATTTAAAACGAACTAGTTCAGTTTATAGTTCTTATTAAAAAAAAATAAACTAGTTAATTCATAGTTGGGAGCTTTTTCTCTTTTTTTATTGCCACAGCCCATATACAACCACAGACAACAATTATTTTATCGACGGGCAGTTTGCACAGAAATGTACGATTTTTCCCATCCTCACCGACCTCGTCATAAAATCTGTTTAAATGATCACATGACGCCTCCTTGCTCGCTGCTTTGTCGACCATAGATATCATATAGAGACTAGATGCCCTATTGGTCGCTTGGCACCGAGAAATCCGGCCGCCATCCTGAACCGGTCGTATTCCTATTGTGTTGCATAGCAGCAGTAGATGCCAGCGCACTGTGCAGCATATTCCTGCTCAAATCGGCAGACTATCGCTTGGAAATTACTTTTTAGAAGTAACATTTAACATTACCGTACTATTGGTTGTATTTTGTGAATAAAATATCCCATGTGTCCTGTATCATAGCGACATGTATGACCTTTGCAGCAAAAAAGGTCACCCGTCACGTGAAAACCAGTTCGGATATTCAGTGAGATACAGAGCTGCCAACTTTTGAGTTTAGCTTGGCGTGAGATTCTCCGGGGGCGGGGGAACATAGCCTATAATTTGCCTATAAATAGCCTATTAAGTCTTTATAACAAAAACATGGCCGTCACGAGGCCGTTACAGTGGCGTGAGATCGTAAGCGTGTTGTTCATTAAAGAGTTGATGCGCTGAGGATCCTAAGTTCGAATCTGCCTTTTGCCAAACATATGAGAATGTATAAACTAACATGAAGGTCTTTAACGTTATATTTTGCCAATTAACTAAAAACTAAACCATGATATTGCTTTTTGCCTTCATAAAACAGCACAAGACTTTAAGAAAAGGCATTCTGTTTGTGTTTGGTGTTTTAGAGAAAAGTGTGCACTTAGCTTACGCAAATACGGAGCAGTTTTTTCTATGAGTGAGACTGGAAAACCCGTAGTGGGTATAATCGGAAGTGATAATCGGAACGCTTAGAGTGCAGAGCGGAATTGGACTTGACTCCAGTCCTGGTTTTGCATCCGCCGCCGTTAGGAGCTCAGCATCTGTCTCGTATGCACGGTCGCTCTAGACTAGATTAGAGGATATTTTAACTAATTTGCGGTAAAACTAGTCGATCACGAGTGGCTCAACTGGTGGATTTATAGATAAACGTATCTTTCAGGTATTTCGCTAACTGGCTTAACACTTTAGCGTGAGAAATCGGGGGTGTGGCGTGAGAATTAACTCAATTGCGTGAGTCTACGCTCAATGCGTGAGAGTTGGCAGCCCTGGGAATTAATTAAATGCGCAGACAGCTCATATCACCTGCCAAACAGATTACATTGAGCAGAGCGGATGACCGGTTTAAGATGGTGGCCCCACGACTTGTCCGTGCCAATAGGCGGTAGCTGTCGATAGGGCGTCTGTCTATATCATGTGTTGTCGACGGCGGCCGCGGTGCGACACTGGTGTCTTGTGTTGCCAGATTGGGTGATTTTTTTTTTGCTACATATTAAGGCGTGTTTATGTGTGTTTTAGCTGGGTTTTCGCCTGGAAGGCTCTATAGAAATCTGGCACCCTATTGTACGAAGTTAAACTAAGAGTGTGTGCGTTCACAGACACCAGAATGAACACGTTCACAGTAACGTTCATCAGGCAGTAATGCAGTACGTTTAGTTCACGTTCGCCCAAAATATGAACGCGTTCAGGCACAATACTGTATGCATCTATTGGAATAGGAGAACGTGGACGTGTCTCTTGGGGAAACTGATCCCCAAGCACTGAACCCCATTTTTTGTTCCAAGCCCTGTTCCAGCGCTGAACCCCATTTTTTGTTCCAGCGCGGAACAGGTGTCTCTGTCGGGTGTTTTTTTTTTTTTTTTTTTTTTGGGACATTTTAATGGTCTTTTGGCATACACCCAACACTGCACATTTTTGAATTTCTCTCTTATATGACACACCCATCTAGGGTCTTGTAGTCTTTACTAACAAACAGATGAGTTGAATCAGGTGTGTTTGATTTGTGCAGACAGAGCTGGGCTTACTCCAAGATCTGATGTCGGTATACACTGTGCAATGCCAATGAACTAAATAAGTTGTCTTCTTCAATCAGATTGGGCATTTTGAACACAAAGATTGCAATTTTGTTTGGTGCTGTTAGTGGCATGGAAATTATGCATTTCACCTTGATGTTAGCATCTCTATATTTCAATAGCGACTTCCAACATGGACATAAACTTGTTCAATGTGTGTTCTCTGGTGGTAGATGGAGATATGCAGGAGACGTGGGTGGATGATGTGTTGGCTTTTTCTACATTCAGTTTTGGCAAAGGCCAGCTGTAAATAACACCATCCCTCCCACCCTGCCCCCTGTAGAATGTTTGAACAGGCCAAAGGATGGGCAGCGAGTGTATTTATAACGCAGTCGGCCCACAGGGGCAACACACTGACACAACAGTCTCACTTACACCACAGATGCACCTGCTAAACTTTGTTTTGTCAGGTTGTGTTGCAACTATGCCTGATTTGTCATGTGGCAGGGACAGGACAATCTCCCCACAGCAGTAGCAAACCGTTTTGGCTGTAATTCTAAAGGTTATATATCGCAAGTTCATATCTCAGCCACAGAACAGCGCATTTGGCCTTGAAACATTGACAGTTGCAAGTAACAACTGAAGGTTTATATCGCTCGCCAATCTTCTTGATGGATGAGCGACTGTCTGGCTGTGTTGTGTGTGTGCGTTTTTGACATCGCTAAAAGTGAGCTTTACCCCAGTGTCCTGACATCCTAAAGCTGAGATAACATTTTGTGGGCGAAATCCAGTAATTCTAATAGGAATCCATGCTATATGGTCTTTACTGGAGGGTAAAAATTAATCCCCCACAGATTTCATTTGTGTTTAAGTTGGTCCCACGAATTCGCCACATTGACCAATAGAGAGCCTAAGTCCCTCCCTTCCGGTCAACCACCATTTGACCTTATTTTGGAAAAATATTGTATGGTAATCAATGGCAAGAGACAACAAATATTTTGATCTCGTTTGAATTGTGCCCTGAAGTACACATGTGATGTTTGTTAATTTAAAAGATACATTTTAAAGTAAAGAAAGTCGCAGTTTGATGTAAAACCATTGAGGTATAAGACTGTGAAAATACGTAATTACAAAGACTACAAACCCCAAAGGCGCTAATTTTCTCTCAATGAATGAACCTAACTTTACTGAGGCTAATGTCTGTCATTGTTTCTATAGTCTTACGTTATAATCGTAAAGTTACGCCATCGTGCTTGAGTGTTTTGTACCAGACTGCACACACACGAGCAGCGGATCTTGCTCGTTGTTTCGCTTCCCGGGAGATGTAGTTCATTGAGCGATTTTCACGTAAAATGAAATGTTACTCTTCTGTTTTATGACAAACTGCGACATTTTTGACTTTCAGAATTATCTTTTTAATTGACAAACATCATATGTGTAATTCAGGGCACAGTTCAGACGGAATAAAAAGATAAGTTGTCTTTCGCCATTGACTACCACACACATTTTTTCCGAAATAAGGTCCCATGAGCCGGAAGCGGAGGGGCGGGACTTAGGCTCTCTATAGAAAGCTGAAAGTGACTTTTATACATCTCTACACTTTTAACAATAGACAGTGAACGCCCTCAAAAATTTCACAACAATTTATCTTATGACCGCACAAAGGCTTATGCAACCCTGATCCAAGTTACAGAAACTCGCAGAAGTACTTTCATTCGCAATCTTAACTCGGCTGTTGTTAGTAAGGTCCCTCGCAGTTCATATACAAAGGTGCTCCTAGATGAGAGATGTCATGGTAAAATAAACTCTGAAGCCACATTTCTGAGGTTTCATTTCTGGAAGCTCAAGACTATTCCTGAGTGGTGCCTGTTGCAAATGAAATGTTTGTATTGCAACGTACAACCAGAGGCAATGCTGTTACAGTTTAGAGACACTCTCGTTTGAAAGAATAACCATGGATGATTGCATACTAACACACGCACACACACCGAGTGTGGAGACACAAACACACGTTGGAAAAAACAAGCTCCCAAAAATATCAGTCACATGTCCCCTGTAAATCCAGGCTTATCTGTTGTAGTGTCTGGGGTTTCTGGTTTCCAGAGGACATGTCGATGTCTCCGGGCTGTTTAGAAGGACGAATGAGGAGATGGAGGAAATGCTGTTGAGTGAAATATGGATTTATGGTCACTCACGAGTCATAATCCAAATCAAAATAATCTCTGCTCGATCATTAGGGTCAGCGAGTAATTTCTGGTTGCTGCTTAAGGGATTGCTGATTATGTTCCAATGGTACAGTGGTGGATGATATTAGTTAAGATTTGTGGTGAAGGAAATTACACTGCATTCAAAGTGAATTCATATAAATGTATTTTACTAAAGTAAATGTTTCTGAACTTTTGATGTTTTTTTCTTTTCTTTTTTAAACCATTGTTGACTTATGAACAGTAGAAGGCTCTGTGCTTGTTTTTACCCAGTCCTCTGGTCTGACAGGAGGACTATGATCGCCTGCGACCCCTGTCCTACCCCATGACAGATGTCTTCCTCATTTGCTTCTCCGGTGGTGAATCCGGCCAGCTTCCAGAACGTAAGAGAGGAGTGGGTCCCTGAACTGCAAGAGTACGCGCCCAACGTCCCTTACCTGCTCATCGGCACTCAGGTTTACACACTTTTCTACACAAACGGCACAATATTATTCAGTATACTGCATTCTTTTTGTTTTTGTATGCGAAACCGTGCACAAATTTGTAACAAAAACATTAGGAACACTACTAGTATGCTACAGTGCTGCTATAGTGTCCTATCAAGTTATCATCTTGACCCACGTTTTAATCCTGACTGACAAGCACGCTTCCCAATAACACATCCCGCATGAATACACATTTGTTTAGTAGGTGAAAAGTAGTCTTTAGTGCTACACTCTGAAAGCAATCCGGTTGAATGCTTTTTCGACTACCTCTTCAAGTCGTCGAATGTGGACAAGCTCAAAACCCTGTTTCCACTTGTATTAGGTGTTGTCCACTTGTGATCCAATCGGCGAAAACATATCTTAAAGGGATACTTCACTTTTTTTGGAATTAGGCTCATTTTACCACTCCCCCAGAGTTAAACAGTTGGGTTTTACCGTTTTTGAATCCCTTCAGCTGATATTCTGAAAGTTTTTGAAATTTTGAGTAACCAGACAGTTTCTGGTCTCATTGACTTACATAGTAGGATATACTATGGTAGTCAATGAGACCAGAAACTGTCTGGTTACTGATATTCTTTTACATATCAGAAAATCGTCTGAATGGATTCGAAAACGGTAAAACTCAACTGTTTAACTCTGGGGAGTGGTAAAATGAGCCTATTTCCAAAAAAAGTGGAGTATCCCTTTAATACCAGATGGAAACCAGGCCTTATGTAAAGCGATATACTATATAGCAAGTGCCTGATTTATTTATTTTTTGGTCGCAAATGTAATTGTATTATCACCTGACTCTTTACATAAATGTTATATGTCAAACTTTATCCGCAAACATATAGTGCACTCGCTTACTATAGCAGGGCGATATATACTATATAGCATATCTTAAGAGATTGATTGCTTGTATCATTGCAAAATGTAAACTATATCATCCGTTCTAATCTGCTAAATACAAAGGCATGAATATATCATAAACATTACCATCATGATTTTCGGAAACCATCATGAAAAGCTCTATATAAATCATTTTGACTTGGTATGGTATTAGGATAAGCGATAAACTATAAGCTTTCTTATTGGAATTCTTTATTTGAAAGTATTCGTCTAAATAAATGTATAACAGTGGTTCTCAACTCCAGTCCTCGGACCCACTGCTCTACAAATTTTGTATGTCTCTCTTATCTGACACACTCAGTTCCTAGAGTCTATCCTAACGAGCTGATGATCTGAATCAGGTGTGTTAAATGAGGGAGACATACACAATATGCAGAGCAGTGGGTCCCGAGGACTGGAGTTGAGAACCACTGATGTATAATACAACACTAAAAACAACAAGTGAATATGCTACAAGTGAATTTCAGCATCATGAAACTATAATGTACTGTACTGTTAGAAATTGTAGTCTGCCTCATCTTGTTTTGTTCATTTTGTGGTCACTGTCAGAATTACTGATGCTACAGATATTTATGATCTGTGTGAGAATGCATTGTGGTTGTAACAGATGTGTGGTTATATTTGTGATAATATAATGGATTGAACATAATGAATTGTGTGCTATCATAAAAGGTTCGGCCATCAAATGTTCATGACATAAGGTCAATGAGATGTTCAAATGGCTTATTATGATTGTGTTGGTAATTACTATATCCCATGTATGTGTGTTGAGAGAGAGGGTTTGTCTTCAGCCTTAGTCCTGTCAGGTCATGTTTATTGCTGTGTGTTCCGTTTCCGTCTTAATCAGACCACAGAAGTGAGATGAATACAGAATACAGAGCAATCGATATGAATGGGGGCCAGAGAGAGTCATGGGAACAAGGACTCTGAACCAGGGCTACATGAGTAATTGAAATAAATCTGAAATCACAATATAATTTAGTGAGCTGTATCAGATCACCAAGGCTGTGATTTGATTAAACAAATATATGCGCTGCATGCTTCAGAGTGACATGGGCAGCTCATTATGCAACACACACCAACAGTCTTCTCATAATAAAGGGAAGCTTTAAGAGTTTTCTGACAAAACAGATTAAGAAATTAAGACTGCCATAAATATTAGTATTGAAATTTGAGTTGTAATTTAAAATTTAAAGGAGTAGTTCACTTAAAAAAAAAAAACTTTTGCAGATAATTTACTCACCCCCATGTCATCCATGATGTCCATGTCTTTCATTCTTCAGTCGAAAAGAAATGAAGGTTTTTGATAAACATTCCAGGATTTTTCTCCATATAATGCACTTCAGTGGGAATTAAACGGTTCAAGGTCCAAATGAGAGTTTCAGTTCAAACTACAAACTGTTCAAAGGCCTTTAAACGATTCCAGATGTTGAATAAGGGTCTTATCAAGCGAAACGATAAAAAATCTTTTATCTCTCACATTCGAACTCGTTTATCAAAATGAATGAATCTTTTTCCAAAGTCAATGAACCAAATGAGTTGAATGAACCAAATGACACGAAAAAGATTCGTTCATTTTTAAAAACGAGTTCGAACAGGAGAGTCACGAACACGCATCACAGAATGGAGCAAGACAACCATTAGAGCTTATAAAACTTAAACTTTATTTTTTTTTAAATGAGCGATCGTTTCGCTGATAAGACCCTTATTCATCGTATGGAATAGTTTAAAGCCCTTTGAACAGTTTGCACTGAAACTGTCTTTTGGAACTTGAACCGTTTGGTTACCAGTAAAGTCCATTATATGAGAAAAATCCTGGAAATCCTTAATTTCTTTTGGACTGAAGAAAGAATGACATGGACATCTTGGATGACAATGGGGAGAGTAAATTATCAGCAAAAGTTTTTTTTAAAAGTGAACTACTCCTTTAAATTATTATATTGTTTTTAAATACTCATATTTTTTTGTGAAATATATTTGGTTCTCCTCCTCCTCCTACTACTACTAATTATAATTATCTAGCCATATTGATTCAAAAATAAAAAATGCAATTACATCCCCTATATCATGCAACCATACAAAGTTTTACTTTGGTTGATAACCAGCCCATGTACATTGACATTTTTACCTTTTAAACCTTTAAATGTGTGTTCCATGTGTCTAATTGGAAGATGTGAATGAAGTATAACGCTGTGTAGTGGTTTTGCTAATACCTCAGTGGATGTATGGAGAGTAACTGGCAAAAACTCAAACTTAGATGAAATGGAATTTTAATTAGAAACAGGGAAG
Source organism: Hybognathus amarus (assembly GCA_030378365.1). Classification (NCBI taxonomy): domain Eukaryota; kingdom Metazoa; phylum Chordata; class Actinopteri; order Cypriniformes; family Leuciscidae; genus Hybognathus; species Hybognathus amarus. The sequence goes on along the minus strand of JAQIUQ010007408.1, from coordinate 197,855 downwards.
GCAGAGACCCTCCTACACAACTGCAGTGGTACTTTTTAGGTGAAAGGGGAAGTCTGTAGACGCATGCCACCATCTGGTCTTGGGTTGAATTTCCTGGAGCCTTCTGCTCTAAAAACAATCTCATTCACCATCCTTATACAGTTAACCCCTCATGTTGGACCTGCTTAACTGTATTCGTCTACTTTTTTGGCTGTAGATTGACCTACGGGATGACCCCAAAACTATTTCCAAGCTGAACGATGTGAAGGAGAAGCCCATTGTGACAGAACAAGGCCAGAAGCTAGCAAAGGAGGTGAGAGGGGAAAAAGTATACTTCCTGTTAATCAAGTTCAAAATAAAACTGAAACTTTCTATCGAGAGAAAACTCAGACATGGGTCAAAGGCAAAGTGAAAAGAAAAGCACATTGCTGTGATTTGAACAGTGAATGTCTAAAATGATGTATGCATTTCCAGATTGGTGCCTGCTGTTATGTTGAATGCTCAGCACTGACACAGAAAGGTCTGAAAACTGTGTTCGACGAGGCCATTATAGCCATTCTGGCTCCTGAAGAAAGGCTCGCTGAAGCGAAGACTGGGCCCACGCTGCATCAACTGCTGCCTCATCACATGATACACCAGCTCAGGAGCGTCCAGGTGGAAGAACGCAATGGTGACCAATCGACAACCACCCAGATTACAATCTGACTTCTGAACTAAAGGAACGAGAACCAATGGACGCTGTGAAATATGAACGATGGTGCTGTACAGTCCAAGTTATGGGCAAATGACAAAAAGACGCATTCTTCAGGGAGAAATGACACAAGAACACTAATCTTCGAGATGGAATACAAGGAAAACAACAAAATGATTTGCTGAAGCACAGAGAACAGACAATGAAAGAAATGTGAAGATGTCTGAGACACCCTTTTTAGTGGCTAAGAACAATCGAAACTGTATTTCCGTGTCTGGCTCAGCGAGCACGAGGACGAAACTCAGACAGGCCTAAACAGCACAACCAAACCCTTCGGTCATTTACAGAAGTAAAACTTTATTTAACTTCAAAAAGGGAAACATCTGAATTTAGGTTGCAAAACCGTTGCTTTTTACAAAATGTCTCAAGACAGAACTGGGTTTATTTACAAGGAAGAGAGGAATTATCAAATAAATATACTGCCATTTATGAGCATACAACCAATGAAATATCTATTCTATTAAAAAAAAATTGAATTTGTATTGTTGTAAATGTGACCAGAGTCATTTTTCTTTGATTTGGAGCACGTACTGGGACGGACAGTGATTTTTGACTCAAGCCTGGATCTTTTTCTCTGTCAAGTTTCTGGTGGCCTGTGAGTGTCCTTTGTTTCCTCACTTAAGCTTGTAGGTGAGCTGTTTGCGATGCCAGTGGATCCAGACAGGGGCAGCGACAAGGCCAGTCAGAAATCCAGTAGTTGCCCCGAGGGTACAGGAAATGGGCCAAACCTGCACAGAGGAGCCACAAAATGGAAGAGATCAAAACTGTCATATTGCAGGAGCACAAGTGACTGACTGCAAATTCTACAGATTTACTGTGGTGTTTTACCAACCAATTTTTTGTATTTGAGACTGCTTTCTTCCTCTTTCTTTTTTAACAGAGTTTTGAGCATAACGTATTGGTGGCCTTGCCTCTCAGGTATGTGCCGACTGCTTTGCATTTTGAATTTTTGCTTCATATGATCAAGGTGATCTTCTTTTTAATGAATTTCCTGCAGTCCATGCTAATGTGGAGTGGTCCGAGTGGTCTTTAAAGCTTCCAGCACTTTGTTGCAACAAAGAAAAAGCCTTTATAAACAGTAAATATATGGAATGCAAATCTAAAAGTCAAAAGGCACAATGGTTTTATGAGTGAACCCTCATTCAAGATTAAAAACTTGCTGTTGATGCCAAATGTGCAGTGGATATACAAAATGTAAATTTAGTGACTTGCCGCAAAATGCTTACTGACTATAAAAAAGGTGTTTCTAATATTTTGTCTTGTTTCTTGTTGCTGCTTCATATATATTTTAATACCTTATTTGAGTCTTGCACATATACATTTTATATATGCAATTATTTTTCTGTTATATTAACTTGAAGAAAAATAATACTATTATACTAATGAAGTGACATAAAATATTTTAACAGATCTATATACGCTACCATTTTACCACCGAAACAACTTTGAAGCTGTTATATTAAAGCTACACTGTGTGATTTTTACCCCCATCTAGCGGTGAAAAGGTATATGACCATCCAGTGAATTTTAGTTTCTGTTCCACTCAATTCCGATTTTGTTTTTAAAGGATTATTCTTTTGAAAACTTTTTGCTGATAGTTCTAGCCCCCATGTCATCCAAGATGTCCATGTCTTCTTCCTAAGTCGAAGAGATTCAAGGTTTTTGATTGGACATTCCAGGGATTTCTTCCCATATAATGGACTTAGTGGAAAACCAGACGTCCAAGCTTCCAAAGATCGTTAATAACAGTAGGATCCAGCTTCAAATGTTACTTGACAACACAGACGATGATAAGGGTCTTATCATGCGAAACGATGGGTATCAGAAAAATACTCCAAAATGTAACTTTTCTAAGGACAAATGCTAGCCTAGTTTCTGTCTATCGCACACCACGTTTGTGGCAATCACGTAATGCGTAATTACGTCGGCATGACGCGCAGATGATTGGAAGTACAGTCAGTGAGTTGAACACATAGGTTGAACATCCAGAACTCAACTCAACGCCGTTTACAAAAAAAAAGAATTAAAGGTAAATGGCGATGTTCAACAATTTGATTTGTACTTCCGACTGCGTGCCCGTGACCTTTGAGACGTAATTTACGTGTATTCGTGACGTCGCACGCTTGCAGAATAAGCTAGGCTACCATTTGTCCTTAAAAAAGTAAAATTTTTTGAAATAAGTTTTGAAATCATCCATTGAATTTCGCATGAGTGAGTTATTTGTCATCGCCTCAGTGATTTACAACATTGAAGCTGGATTGTCTGGAAACTGTTTCTCAATCTAATCTGGAGCTTGACCGTCTGGTTCCCATAAAAGTCCATTATAAGAAAAAATCCTGGAATGTTTTCATCAAAAACCTAATATTATTTTCGAACTGGGGGAAGAACATGGATATCTTGGATAACATGGGGTGGTGAATCATAGCAAAAGTTTTTCAAAAGTGAGACTAATCCTTTTAACTCCTACGGTGGCCAGTGTAGTCCAAGATTAACATGGCTTCCAGTTCGACCTCGTCCATGAGTGTTAACTCAAACGTAAACGCGAAAGGCGAAGCTTGAATTAATGTGTATGTCCCTCTTTAGCTAATGTACTTTCAAGATGGAGGGGCAACATGGCGACCGACATTAGAACGCCTTACCCGTATGCATTTTCAATGGCATATTATACACTCACGAGAATACTTTATTACTTGAACGAAGTAAATATACATTAATGAGCACATATTTTTGAAAGAACTAAGTGTTTTTAGCTAAGAATAAACTAAAAGAGTTACACTGTGTAGCTTTAAGGTACAGATCTTGCATAATGTGCCTTTAATACCGCTGTGCGGATTTTTCTGTTGTTTTGTTTTTTGTGGGAAACCACAAATATTTTTGTGATTCGTTATGTATAGCAAGTTCAAAAGAATAGCATTTTAATGAAATAGAACTTGTCAATTTCGATTAGTTTAATGAATCGTTTTTAAATAGAGGCTTTCAATTTCCCAATTGACCATGAAACTTTTGAACAGTGTGTATATTAAACGCACACGTTTGTTTCACTATATTAGTGATGAAACTACATAGACATCCACCGATTTCATATCAGGCAAATATCTCCTAACCTAGTGGTTCTCAACTCCAGTCCTCGCGACCCACTGCTCTGCATATTGTGCATGTCTCCCTTATTGAACACACCTGATTCAGATCCTCAGCTCGTTAGGATAGACAGAGAGTCTATACTAACGAGGATCTGAATCAGGTGTGTTCAATAAGGGAGACATGCACAATATGCAGAGCAGTGGGTCACGAGGACTGGAGTTGAGAACCCCTGTAACCCAACCACTACCCTATCACAGAAACATACAAAAAAAAACACTACATTTAAATAGAAACATCTTTTGGCAGATTTATACGGCTTTTTAACTAGTAAGGACCAATAAAATATCCTCACTAGTCAGTTTTCAAACTATACAAAGAAACAACATTTGGCCCTCACAAATATAGCCAAATATGTACACACAACACACATACTGTTATTATATGAAAAATAGCAACAAAATATTTGATAAACACTATCCATCCTTTTCTTGTCCACTTCTGTCTTTTTCCAGAGAGCGGGATTTCTTCCCTTCATAAATGACTGAAGATATGAAGAGTGGCTCAGAATTAAAATAATGTCAGCAAGATTGATTATTCAATTATCTCAAGACTATGATGATATGGGTTGCAATACATAGCGTCATGGCAATGAGGAGCGAAAAGCATCTGTATCTGTAACCACCCCAGAGTTTCTCATTAGCTCACAATCCCATCATCATGCGTTTAGGAATCATCAGTGAGTTAACGACTATGCCAACCTCACTACCCTCCCTAGTACAGCTTCCTCACTCCCATAATGAGTCAGTCTCATCTCTCTGGCCTCGTCTAGACATCTGTGTGTATAGAGCGTATCAGAAAGCACACAAGGGAGACTTCAGCGTGACATTTTGAGGGCAAAACGAGGGCAAACACTGGCCTCTGACTAATGTCTGTACAACACATGAATAATTGAAGTACCCGCACAGTCCTATGCTTTGAGAACATCACATTTTTTCATGAAGATTGGTTCATTCCAAACAAAACCGGTTTATGGCTGTCCTGCACGAATTGGTTGAGGAATGTGTATGTTGTTTAAAAAGGCTCTCAGACTTAACAACACATTGTTGGTTTTCTATTTGACAATGATCTTTAGTATAATGCAATGTGAGATATAGGTCCTTTAATAAAGATATAAATGTGATTGTGGTATAAAAGAAAGCAAGTTCCATTTGTCTGAATAATTATATATATATATATATATATATATATATTGTTTTTGCCCATTTAATCAAAATCAATGGGGTTTGATTATCAATAGGGGATATTTTATCTGCACTTAATGCATGCATTATAAATAGACCATATAAAGATAAGGAAAGCAAAACCAAAATATTTACAAAGCAAAATGATTTCTCTGGCATGTTCCTCCTTTTCTGATTTTTAAAACAAGGAACCCTGTACTGCAATTATGCTGCCACGGCAGAAATCTGCTCTCTGCAATGAGCATAACTATGTTTAATATAGCACTCATTAAAAAACAAAGTTTTACTTTACTAGACAAATTTAATGGAGATTCACATGAAATCATCACGGGGGGAAGAGAGATGCATTGGGATATGTTGCAAGCCAGACTCAAACCTGCATTACCTACTTGAGCACCATGTCTCAATGAGCCGGAAGCATGTGCATTACATTCTAAATGATTAAAATGACTTTTAAAATGACTGGAATTTCTGAGACCATTAGCAATAGTCATCACACTAACCTGCCATGGTCTGTCCCAGTTGAGAGGAATAGGAAAAGCTCCCAGCCAGGCCCCAATCACACTACAGCCAGTGGTAATCTGAAGAGAGGTGTCCCACACTGACATCGCCCTAAAAATGACACATGCTTAATCAGAACATTGCTGCTATTGCTAACAAATGAAAATGAATAAAGCTTATATGTTGCTCATGAGTACAGAAAACTAACCATGTATCAAAATTAATTTGAAGTTTGGCGTCAGTAGGTTTCATTGTTTTGATTTTTTTAAATAAATGAATACTTTCATTCAGCAAGCATGCATTCAATTTATCAATTGTTGAGCTAAGCTTTAACAATATTATTAATTAAAGATGCAGTTCGTAACTTTTGGCACTCTAGTGGTTGATAAACAGAACTGCATGCATCTCGCAGAAGCCAGAGCCACTTCTCTCTGTTTGTCTAACGCCCTGTTTACAGAAGAACGCTCGCGGGTAAAAACATAAAAATATTTGATCGGATGTGCCTTTTGTTTACATGCCGACGGCATTTTGGGGGCTTAAAAACGCAAAAAAGTGAAACCACCCTCCAGAGTGGAAATCTTAAAACGCTCCCCAGCCGCGTTCCCGTGTAAAGGGTAAAAACGCAAAAGTATGCTTGGCAGTGATGGTTGTACGCAGGCGCGCAGACTTAGTGTTGTTGTGTGGCAGTACTTCACGTTGCCACCAAGCCGCCTGGAGTGCATACTACATTGAATTTCACGCGCTTTTGCGTCAGCCGTATGCACGCGGATTTCCCTCCCAAAACGTCGAAATGCAGAATAAAAAGTCATAACGCAACGCCACTTTTGCGTTTTCTCTTCAGAATCGTTTCCGTGTAAACATAGCCTATGATGAGTCACGCAGCAGTGATGCGACCCGAACCAGTCTAAAATAGTCAATCCCTTATTATAGGTGTACCGTAGTGATTCGAAAATAAGGAAAAAACAAGCTTTGGAAAATGGATTCATGATATACTCACTCATTATATACATTTTGTAAATTTTTAACACAAAAAAGTTACGGATTGCAGCTTTAAACGTTAAATTATTTACAATTAGAAATTAGGAAAGGACCAGACCCAGTTCATGCCCAAACCTGCAGGATAGCATTAATCCACACTCAACTCTAGTTGCTCATAAATAGGGATTGAGGCATTGTGATTTCATTGTTACATCATTTATTTAAGCGTTCATCCAACAATAATCCCTTATCTGTGAAACTCAATGAGATCTGTTGCACCCATTTGTCAAAGTTGGTCAAGGTCTCCATCTAGTGGATTATAGCCACTGAAATAATAACACAAACTGCTCAGCAAAGCCTCTTCCACACCGTAAACAGAGCAAGCAGTGATTTAAGTGGTTTATGTAGAGAAAGTTTATCCTGCATTTACCCATCTCTGCTGAAAACACGGATCCATGCCTGTACATTAGGGCCCAGTATGCAGAGACATCTCAATGTAGTGAGTGTGGACAGCAGCACGGCCAAGAGAAACGTCTCCAGGGCAGACCTACAACATGACATCGGTAACTATTTCACATTTCTGGACACAAAGCAAATAAACAAACATGTAATACTTACTCGAGCAGAGGTGCGCCGTACATTACCACCACAGAATGAAAAAAGAGGCATGACAGTAGAAAGTACAGACAGGATCTGAACAATCTGTTGATCTGTAGATAAAATACAAATGAAAATTTAGTCACCATGAAATCAAAAATGACATGTCTTGTTTTTATGGAATATTGTAGTATTTATTATAGGCTAAATGATTTATCCATGCACATCGTTTTTTTTTTTATTAAATAACTTCTCTTGCCATCTCTTCTGTGATGACGTGTTTACTGGCGTTAGAAAAAGAAAGCAAGAACAATCCAATCTATTTCCAATGGACAAAATCAAGTCCCGCCTTACATTTTTATTTTTGTGTTTTGTTCAAAAAGTCATTTCACTCTTATATACCTGTACCTCACAATAGAGTGGTATTTTAGTAGTATTTTTTAGATTTTCCAATTTATGAGTAAAATAAGGTCTGTGGTAAACATAAGCTGACAATAATTGGACATTTTGTTCTGATAACTTAAAGGGATAATTACTTGAAATTAAATTTGATATGTTTTAGCTTGCCTCAAGTGCATCCAAGATGTAGGTGTCTGTGTTTCCGCAATATTTTCAATTTGGTATTTTTAGGTCAGAACCGTTTGTGTCTATCAGTCATATAATGGAGGTCTATGGGGTCCACCTCAAAGAGCATGCAGAGAAGTCCAAATTAAACATGATTCAATGACTCGTAAATAGAAGCCTCCATTATATGACTGATAGACAGAAATGGTTTGACCTAAAAATATCAAAATTGAAAATACTGCAGAAACGAAGATACCTACATCTTGGATGCACTTGAGGTAAGCTAAAACATATCAAAACTTAATTTTCAAAGTGAACTATACCTTTAAATAGCACACACTGTTACATACCACACACTCAAAGCAACCAAATGTAACATATTGATCATGCAAATATTGAAACTTTTATGTTCCTGTTAAGTACTTGGAAAAGAACATTTTGAGTTTGGGTGTGTGTAATTATTCGTTATTGAACAAAACGTCCAAATATTGACATCTTACGTTTATCACAGACATTACTTTACTCATGAATTGAAAAAACCCATTATAAAAGCCCATTAGAAAATTTTGAGGGAACCAGATGCAAATGAATCTTGACATCATCCTTGTACCACCCTATAGGGAAGAAAAGACTATCGCAATTTCTGGTTTATGCTGACTTTAATGCTCATTCTATTTAGTCATCAATTATGTTCTGCCCATCTCTACCTTGTAGCTCAATGTGTTTTTCTTTGTTGGTGGGCTGATGCCAAGAAGCCAAAACACTGCAATGTTGACCACAGCAACAGATCCAGCCACACAGTACAGCCAAACCATGTGGGTCCCATAAACCGAGAAGTTTTCCAAAAACACAACAGGCATCACAGTTGCCATGAAGATGGAGGAGGCAATAATGGCATGAGCAGATGCCATGCCCCTGATCTCAACATCCCACATTATGGAAGTTAAAAAGGTACCTGTTAAAGAATAATGAAAGTAAATTAATCATGGGATGAATGAACAATTGGAAAAGAAATGTTAAAGCTATTTGCGAGTCTTTCAAAATATTTCATATAAGGTCAAAGAAAGGACACGAAAGACAGATAAGAGTCCAACGTTATAATGAGGCTGGCAATAAAAGCATAATTTCCAGGAAATGTTGGTAAAGCACGGACACTATTGCATACAAATAAAACGAGCGGTTTATTCAATGATAAATTCAGCTTACTTTGAAGTAAAGAAGAACCAGTGGAGTGCTGTGCCTGTCTGCCCTGGTTGTAATTTAACAGTTATATATCCAATAAATTAACTTAAACTAATGGATCACCAGATTCCTTTAGCACCTTAACAAGTTTCACCTTTTAAGAATGAATGCCATAAGACTGCAAATAAATGTGAACAGTTTATTTACAAAACATGAATCCCGTGTAACTACTTCCGGGAAAATGAAGTCACCAACAATCAAAAACGTTCGCAAAAAACAAACAAAAACAAAAACATACTACTCCAAACCATAATAAAATATTATAATAATAAAATAATTTTGCAAATAATAATTTATCATTATTATTATTATTATTGGATCAACATTTTACACTATTTTACTTGCTGCTAAAGCATCTAGATTAATTAGCGTTTGACTAGACTTTTATTTTGACAATACTTCATAATACGTCACCGACGACTAAGCAGTGTGTTTAGCTTCATTTTTTACATCTTAAAGTATCTAGACGTGATAGCTACGATTTGCTAAGATGGTTTGCGAGAAGTGTAAGTAATTACATTGTAAATCTATTTATTATTATTTTAAACCAATATGCCTAAGTCATTAATATTGTGGTTCGTTTGTATTCAGCTTTAGGTCGCTAGCTACTAGATCACAGTAACGTTAGCTGGAGAATTCTCAGAAAAAAAACAATCCACAGTGTAACTTAGGCTAAGTAACGGCAGCATTAGCATCTCAGTGATGATAATTAATGCATAGTACTGACGTAAATAAAATGTATGGGGTGTTTTACTGTATTAATCATGTTTTGATGTTCCCACCAGGCGAGAAGAAACTGGGGCGAGTCATCACTCCTGATACCTGGAAAGATGGAGCTAGAAACACAACAGGTAACGTTAATTTGGGTGAAAGCTTAGATAAAGCTACCCATTTGTGTTACATTTGTGTTTATCCTTCGTCAACACTGAATACTAACATAAAAACTATTATATTACAGAGAGTGGTGGTCGAAAGCTTAATGAAAATAAAATGCTGACATCAAAAAAAGCCAGGTGAGTTGATTGACATATGTCATGCTTACACATTATACTATTTTAGTGTGGTTATAGTCATCATGAAAGACTATTCTTATTTTTTGTAAGGAATATTACAGAAGTTTATTGCAAGATTGCACAACGATCCAATCAATTCTCAATGGTCAAAATCAACCCCCATCCTACATTATTATTATTTTTTTCTTGTTCGAAAAGCTGTTTCATTCATAGAGAAGAAAAGACTTCCATTCTTCATCTCAACTTCAAATGCGAGTTATGATAAACATAGTGAAAATATGTATGCCGATTTGACAGGTTTGATCCCTATGGCAAATCTGGATTTGCCACTTGCAGAATATGCAAAAGCTCTGTCCATCAGTCTGGTTCACACTACTGCCAGGGATGTGCTTACAAGAAAGGTGAGATGCTTAGATGCTCTTTTGTTTCCACCACAAATATATACAGTGATGTGAATAAGTTTGCACACCCATGCTAAAGTTGCCTAAAAAGAGGAATAAAAAATCATCTTTTGGATATTGATCTTAATGCCTTAATTAGAAAAATGAGGAAAACTCCAACCTTTAAGGACACAAATTTTCTTTGTGAATGAATAATGTATCATAAATAAATAAATGTTTTCCTTAAAATACAGGGTGCATAAGTCAGGACACCCCTATGTTAAATTCCCATAGAGTCAGGCAGATTTTTATTTTTAAAAGCCAGTTATTTCATGGATCCAGGATAATATGCATCCTGATAAAGTTCCCTTGGCCTTTGGAATTAAAATATCCCCACATCATCACACCATTCACCATGCCTAGAGATTGGCCTGGTTTTACTTCAGTTAGCCTAATAGCTGGTTTGATTTGCATTGAAAGATGATCTTATGGAAAGTACCCCATGCCAATCTCTAGGTGTGGTGAAAGGTGTGTGATGATGTGGGTCTATTTTAAATCCAAAGGCCAAGGGAACTTTTTTAGGATGCATATTATCCTGGATCCATGAAACAACTGGCTTTTAAAAAATAGAAATCTGCCTGACTCTATGGGAATTTAACATAGGGGTGTCCTGACTTATGCACCCTGTATTTTAAGGAAAAACATTTATTTATTTATGATACATTATTCATTCACAAAGAAAATTTGTGTCCTTAAAGGTTGGAGTTTTCCTCATTTTTCTAATTAAGGTATTAAGATCAATATCCAAAAGATGATTTTTTATTCCTCTTTTTAGGCAACTTTAGCATGGGTGTCCAAACTTATTCACATCACTGTATATTCTCACCACCCTTCTCTTTCTACTTTGCAGGAATTTGTGCCATGTGTGGGAAGAAGGTTATTGACACCAAGAACTACAAACAGACCTCAGTTTGATTTATACACACTTGTGCTGGAAGGGTTTATGGTGTCTCTACTATGTGTTGAGAATGATCATTTAGTTTCACAAAAGAGTTTAATTTGCAGTGTTTTATGGCAAAGTGCTGTGAAAGGAGTGTATTTATATAAAAATATGTCAGTGGTATTTTTCTCTCACTTAACCTTAGAGCAATATATTGGCTTGCACTGTTTGGACAATGTAGATGCCTTCTTTAAGTATATTTTCTGGAGAATATTTTTTGTAAATATTCTCATTCATTTTTTTGTAAATAATTTATCATTTTAATACTACCAAGCATTGTGATGGCAATTTATTGCCTTTTTATTCTTAGTCATCGGACCTTACCAAACTCTAGGCTTTGACTTTTAAATGTCATCTCCTCCCGAATTAAGAAAAGATATAAAGATATATAGTTTGAAGTGCTATTTTTTTCTACTGTTTTCAAGGCAGTGTCACTACGGCAGAATCTAATGTAAATATGAAACAAGTAGACCGTGACCTGCCAATATAAGACAGCTATAACTTGTTCATAACCACTTCTTATTGTCCCGCCATTAGTTCTTTTTGTGAACACTGTTGCAGATATTTTCTGAAAATCTGTTTGTTGTTTCCTTTTTTCAGTGATCATTTGGAATTACATAAGTTTTGAATTTCCTTTAGATGTCTTAAAGGGATACTCCACTTTTTTTGGAAATAGGCTCATTTTACAACTCCCCCAGAGTTAAACAGTTGGGTTTCTGTGTCAATGGGTCTCATTGACTTCCATAGTATATATATTTTTTCCTACTATGGAAGTCATTGAGACCAGAAACTGTCTGGAAACTGGTCCGGCTGAATGGATTAGAAAATGGTAAAACTCAAACATTTAACCCTGAGAGAGTTGTAAAATGAGCCTATTTCCCAAAAAGCGGAGTATCCCTTTAAACCCACATACTTAATAGGAATTGTTGACAGTAACTGCTGCAAATGCTCTTACACTGTTTATTTTTCCTTATTTTAAGTACAAGGCGGCACAACATAGCAATACTTTGATGCTGCGTAATACTATTCCCTTAATATCAGTTAAATTAATTGACACCTGTACCAATGTGAGACTGTTTTTACCTCTATAAATAAAATTGACAACAAGCAGAGACTAATACATTTCATACTGGTGCTTTAATGTTTTAGTTGGAATAGTTGACATCTGTTTTGTTTTATACAATTCAGACAAATATATTACGTAAAAAATGGCAATATTCCAATGTCAATATTGGTTACTTTGAACCACATACAAATGATTCCCCAGATACATTACATAGAACATTTCATTGACTTCTAGAACAATAAATCAGGTTGGCTTATGACTCTTTGAATATTACCTAATCAGAGTACATGACAAAAATGTGACAAATGTATGTTGTTTTTTTCAAGTTATATACAAATTAGTTTTAGTATCTTCATTTAGCAAAAAAAAACAATTAATAAGGTTAGACAAGTATCTGAGGCAATATGTTAATTTAGTAATTGTTAATCAGTAAGATAATAGAAATGACTTGTGCATAATTGTATCAGTTTTAAGGCAGCCGTGTGAATGATTCAATGGCAGGTCTTTTTCTCAAAAGAAGTACTTCATGTAGAAACACTGATCCTTCAATATTCACATTTTATATTTCAATATTTGCAAACGGTGAGTTTCAGCTGTTGTCGTTTCAGCCGTGTCTCGGTAGCTGGTGGACAGATCGAACGCTTTGGCTCAGTGAGATTCTCTTAGCACCATGGAGGGTTTCAACGTAGAGAATAATCAATGACCTTTTTGACTGTAAACACACGGAGTTGGCACAGGTAAGTGTGATCACTTTGCACTTTTTGTCAGGGCGAGAAACTCCTCTCGGGCCTTCGGGTCCTCTCTGAATACACCCAGCATAGTACTGGTCACAGTACGGCTGTTCATCTTCTGCACTCCACGCATGACCATGCACATGTGACTACAACAACAAACATCCATTCAGGTCACACATAACAATTCCATCAACCGTGACAGTCAGTGTTAACAGAAGCTGAATGAAAGTACTGTTTTCTCAGCTTTGAAGTTACATTACGTTAGATAATATAACATCTCATAATCTGACTGAATGTTGTGTAAAACAGTGGTTTGTCTTTCAAATACTTACGCTGCCTCAATGACGACTGCTACACCAACAGGCTGCAAGGCCTCAGAGATTGCCATTGCTATTTGCTTCGTCAGGCGCTCTTGGACTGCAATAAGCAAAATTAAGAGTAAAACACAGAGGAAGCAACACTATCATGTTTTGTTGTGGCGAGGAGAGTATAGAGGCAGGATCTACAACAGAAGTTGCTTATTTAACTTAATACAAGATGACAGAAACACAGGAGCACTGAATAAACAGAGAGATAAACACAACCAAGTGAGGGTGCGTCTCAATCGGCTCCTGAGTTCAGTAATCAGGGCAGTTGATCAGGGAGTTGGCCATTTTAGGGCTGTCTCAATTGAAAAATCTCTGAAACGTTCGCTCCTTAAAGTGCGAAACATAAATCATGTGAGCCGACTCACACATAATGATATGTGATAGATGTTTTTTTTTATGTGCACAATATACTTATTCACAACCTAGGGAAGCTAGGGAGCTGATTGAGACGTACACAAGGTCAAATAGCAATGACAGGGAACACAGGGAAACAGGAACAGACCAAAACAAAACACAAATGAAATAACAGATGAGCGGCAGCATGGATTCAGTGGTAAAGTCTGAGATTGAAAGAGTACTGATAATGTTATACAGGATTGTGTACAATATTTTTTTTGTGTTGGAAACAATAATATTTCCATTACTATCATCCAAAAGTTATCAGTCTGTAAAATTGTCTCTTGTGCTCTGCAAGGCTTAATTTATATGATCAAAAAAATATATATAGTACAGTAGAAAACAGTAAAATATGTGAAATTGTGAAATATTACATATTAAAGTAACTGATTTAAATTTTAATATATTTTAATATATTTGTCATTTATTCCTGTGATGGCAAAGCTGAATTTTCAGCATCCTTACTCCAGTACGTAAAATAAGGTGATATTTTATAATTTGGTGATCAAGAAACATTATTTATATTATTATTCTTATTTTATTATTATGGTTATCAATCTTGAAAACAATTATTATTTCTGTGGAAACCATGATCAATTTTGTCACGAGTCTTTGATGAATAGAAAGTTCAAAAGAGCATTTATTTGAAATTGAAATCTTTTGCAATATTATATTTGCCACTTTTGATCCATTTAATGCATCCTTGCTGAATAAAAGTATACATTTCTTTAGAAAACAAATAAAAATTGAATCTATTTTTTTCTTTAGGAAAGTATCTAGTGATGGTTACCTTGAAGTCTGCGACTGTAGATTTCAACAATCCTAAAAAGGGACAAAATCCAGTTAAAACACCAAAAATGCTGAACTTTTCAAACCGAAAATTGAATAGGTAGCATAAGAATGACAATATTAGCAGAATATTACTGTTTTTCAGTATGTACTGTATGTTCTATGGTATTTTTCTGACCCTCTTTCTCATAAGCAGTTTTCTATAATTATTGTTTCCTAAATTTATATATAACTATAGTGTAACGTAAATATTCTAGAAACATAAAGTGATAAGATTAGTAATAGATATAAAGGCAGGTGTCTGTGTGTATTTTACTCAGGCAAAGGAAGCATTAACATGTGAAATTTTGTGAGGGCAGCAATGTTAATGGTTCCCACAACCACCCCACAGTGGAGTTGGGAGTTGAGGGGGATTTCCTCAGCGCCAGAGGTCAGCTAGTCTGTCGTTTTTCAGATGGGACAGGATACTGTGCCAGGCTTTGGATCTAAGCTTCACGTGAATGGGCTGTGATAACAGAAGAACTCAGCCACTTGTAACTAATATGTTCTCTTTTTGGTCCCACTCTGATGTGAGAACAAGGCCCTTTATCATCCGTCTGAGACTGGCACACTAAATTGTGTGTGTGTGTGTGTGTGTTATATACTCACCTTGCAAGCTTACTGAGTCCAACAACCTTTTTACTTGGCAGATATCCTATGTGAACCTACAGATTAATTAACAAATTAATTTATCACTTTATTTGTCATGTAATGCAGCTCAGTGAAAAGAACCCATTGACCTCTCCCAGGCCTAGACAAATGCATGCATCTGAGATCCCTCATAACTCATAAAAACCACATACTGCATCAAGCATAATATAACATGAACTAAATGGCTAAAAGCATTACAATCATTGATAGATAATGAGACATACCTTGCCAAAAAATGGTACTAGATGATGTTCACAAAGTGAAAACATATCAATATCTTTCACAATAACTAGCTCCTCGTGGTCCTCATCAAAGATGGCATCATTAAGTATATCTGTAGAATATGAAAAAAATATATATAATTGAATTGCTTAAACAAGTAACTTTGATGGTGTTTTGCTAGCGTACGCAGATCATTTTCACATTAAAATCCTCTTATAAATCAGGTCCGTTCAGGAGAGAGGCGAAAGCTTAGGAACTAAACTGTGATTAGTTAAAGTAGCCTTTAACACCAATCATAATATTGAAGCGGGTGGTTTCAGCATCTGTTGTTGACTACATTGAGCAATTCCAGAATGACGTATATGTAAATAATGCAACCCCTCATACAAAGTAGTGGAATTGTTAGACATACCAGTGGGTAAAAAGACTGCCCAAATATTGCATACTGAAAAGAATTAGGATCAGAATTATAGGCTAAACAAATTTATTTTAAAAATTGTTATGTATTTTTTGCCTTCATTTATATACATAAACATAACTAATAAAACCAAATTGGTGATGAGAAAATAGCTAGCATTATGTGGGGCCCAAGCACAATTAGTTATCTTAAAGTTAGCATGAAAATGTAAGGCAGGACTTGATTTTTCCCGGATTGTTGAATCGTTGTCGTGTGGTTGTCCTACCCTCGCACCAGTAAACACCTCTTCAAAGAATAGATGTCATTGCAAGAAGGAGGGGATGTTAACTTGATTAAAGATTACAAGGGCAAATGAAATTAAAAATAATAATGATGATGTGCAGTACGCCGTTATTTTTTAATGACATTAGCTGACGACTTTATCTTGTTGTATTGCCTTAGTTTAGCAAAATCATCTGCTGAATTCATTCATGCGTATAACTGACACATTTGCAAAGGCGCAGACAGTAAACTTGCTCTTAAGTTCACGAACCGGCGTTGACCGTTCCAATATGGCGGGCGGCTTACATTTAAAAGCCCGTAGAAAAAGCTTCTAATGAGCCATCTTTGTACAGGCTCCTAATCTGTGGTTCAAGCAGTTTAGCTGCAGTTGCTATAGTAACCTCCTCTGGTGAAAATGATTTTGAAATCGTTTTTTAAACTAAACTTTGTGATTAGTAGGTTACTAAAACGCTGTAAAGACTTTTCTGTATGCAAAACGAAATCGTAGAAGTCGAGATAAATTTTTATAATGCTATCATTCTCTGAGAAAAAAAAATAGGCTACTTACCATAGATGGTCTCGTGGTAGCCTTTGGTCAGAAACTGCATGGCCTTAGCTGCACGGAGTGGGGTTTTAAGGAGACCCTGCCGGTCAGTGTTCTCTCCCAGACCTCTCAGTATGGTTGTGTACGCCGCCTCCAGAGCAGGTAACCGCGACTCATCTTCCGCCTCTTTCCGGGATGTCTCGTTTTTGTGCTGGACAGCGACTTTTTTCGTATCGACTGTCAGCTCGCTAAAGCCATTACGGCAGAGATACTCTGTGACAATTTTGCCATTGCTAAAACCGTTCAATTCTGCCGCCTTTTGGTACTCCATTGAATGTATAGGCTACTTTAAATGACTATTTAAAAGAGAATAAATTATTACAATTTATATGTAGGCTAATATAAAAGGTTTAGTCTTAAATGCAATCAGACGTCTATTCTTGGTCCTCAGGAGATGGTCGTAGTGCTCTTGAGTTGAGATGCAGTTGCAGTCTAAAAGTCTCTCCCACACAGCGTGGCATTTATAGGAGCCCTTCACTATCGCTGTGTCCAATTGAGCACGTCAGGATTTAGTGTGTAAGCACGCGCTCCGTTGAGTTTTACATATGTCACACCTTTTTATGGGGTGTAACTGAATAATGTGTTACAGTCATGCAAACGGCAGAAACTGATTCGTGATTTGCAACTCTGAATGTAAAGACACGAATGAGAGTCAAACGTCTGAGCATATGACCTCACGTGCTGCTCAACCATAAACTAGACCCCCATAAGCTGTATTAGGCTACATACGTCAAATTCTTAGAACGTTTTTTAAAGCTTTTTAAAGTCTTGGTTTTGAAATATTATAGCCTATAATATAATTTTTAATGGCTCGCACTCAAATAGACACATATTTGGAAGTTCCAATTGACTTATGTTGTGTAAGAGTTTATGATATTTGATATTCTCTACCCCCTAAATCTAACCATCACACACAATAATTTTTTTTTTCATATTAAGACATTTAATTATTATTTTGGATGTTCATTAAGTCATCATTTCCTCACATTCCTTGTACAGAAAGTATCATTTCGTATCTATAATTAAAGTCCTGATCAAAGCGTTCATCCATTGAAGAAAGTTTGGGAATCATATGACTAAAAATATTAAAAATAGGGTTATTCCTCATAGCAGCATATCCAAGACTGATCTCTGTGACAAAGCTCGTTTCCCAAAAAAGGTCACTTTGCTTATTTTTGCTTGAAATTTGATCATGTGAATGTCAGGCGTGGGCTGATAAGGTGCTTTTAAAAAATCTTGAGATTTACAGTGGGTTATATAATGACTGTATGCAGGTAGACATTTTTATTTAATAAAATAAAAGAAAAGAATTAATTAATTAATTATTGAAAGCATGAACAATGAATGAACTATATAAACATGAATGATTTGGAATTATGCCATTGTTCTTACAATGCTCCAGTATACTCAAATGAATTTCCTCAGAAAGTACAAAAGAACACAGAATCCAAGATCATAACCAAAAGGAGATTACTCCTTATGCAATGTACAAAAATAACCCAGCAGCTCCATTGCATTAATATATTGCGTCACCTGACCTTTTCTCCCTTGATGATGATGATGATGATGAAGGGCTCTGGTAGGTCTGGCCTTCAAGGGGTGAAATGGAAAAGTGGCTGACTGACCAACAGAATAATTTGTTCCTGGTATAAACATCAATGCAAAAACATCACAATAGAATTCAAGGGTAACAGTAACATGTAGGCCTAATAACAAGGTATGTGATAACTGCACATAATGTAATAATGTTGGTATTGTTTTTAATTTTTGTTGTCAAATTTAAAAAAAATCTATTTGAACCAAAAAAAACTAAGTGTATTTGGCTTATGTAAATAGGTACAATAATAATAATAATATGAACATTATATATAGAAGTAGTATAATTTACATTTTACATTTTCAACAAATGTTTGTTGCTGTTGTTAATGTTGTTGTTTTAAAAAGCTATTACAATTTTGACTATATGACGATATTTTGTATTTGTTTTATGTTTATTATGTAGTTTATTATGTAATTCATTTCTCATAATGTATTTTTTTAGATAATGAGCTTAATATTAGATTACTTTTTTAGAAAATTATTACATTATGAACATTACGTCGATAGTGTGACATTTATTACATTATGACATTATGTTATGACATTAATAAACTACGAATGCAGCTGTTTTGGCCATAATTATGTTTTATTTGTAATATGGCACACTTTATGTGGTATAGTACAATTACATTTAAAATGTCTAACCATTTCAAAAAATGTTCTGATTTGTGAAAGACATAGTGCAGATTTAAGAGTCAAAAGAGTCGGCTCTCATTTGAGCTTAAAGGAAGGATCTGCAAGGCTCACTAAAAGATTCCCATCACAAGTGGCAAGGCCTGCTGCGTGCTCTGCGTAATGTAGACCTGCTTTTGACATTGTACAGTGTGACATTTTTTTAACATGTCTGACGTCATCTGTGTATGACAAGATCAAGATATCAGAGCATGCATGAATCACAGCATCACAGCAAGTAGATCAAATAAGCCATGTTACTGTGGAGACCAGGCGAACAAAATGCTTGCCCCTCAGGCTTTGTGGGCTGTGCATGACCCATATGCATGAACAGAGGAAGAGTTTCTAAGATTTTTTTTGCTTAGAAACTCTAACCCTATCATGCATTAGTTGGGTTGATACATGTACATGCTGCAAGATTTTGCCAAATTAATTATTTAACAGCTAAAAAGGAACATTTCGAACTTACAGGTTGAAATATGTTTTCAGGAAAATTATTTTTTTCATGTCATGAATGTGTTCTCAGGGAATATCGGTTTGTGAGCCATGGTGGAAATTTTCAAAGTATTTTTGAAACCAAGATCTACACCCTGTGTGAGAATTTGTTTCTGAAGAAAAAATAATTAAAATTATAGGTCTCCGTACTACGGAGGCGTATTGCATTTACTTGAAGAAAAAAAATCTACTCTGTTTTTTTGAATTAACAAGTTAATTTTTCATGAGAAAAAAATGTTTTTCTCTGTTTTTCTGAATTAACGAGTTAAATTTTTCATGAGAAAATTTTTTTGCTCTGTTTTTCTGAATTAACAAGTTAATTTTTCATGAGAAATTTTTTTTTTGCTCTGTTTTTCTGAATTAATGAGTTAATTTTTCATGAGAAAAAAAGTTTTTGCTCTGTTTTTCTGAATTAACTGAAGTTAATTTTTCATGAGAAAAAAGTTTTTGCTCTGTTTTTCTGAATTAACGAGTTAATTTTTCATGAGAAATTTTTTTTGCTCTGTTTTTCTGAATTAATGAGTTAATTTTTCATGAGAAATTTTTTTGCTCTGTTTTTCTGAATTAACGAGTTAATTTTTCATGAGAAAATTTTTTTTTGCTCTGTTTTTCTGAATTAATGAGTTAATTTTTCATGAGAAACAAAGTTTTTGCTCTGTTTTTCTGAATTAATCGAGTTAATTTTTCATGAGAAAAAAGTTTTTGCTCTGTTTTTCTGAATTAACGAGTTAATTTTTCATGAGAAATTTTTTTTGCTCTGTTTTTCTGAATTAATGAGTTAATTTTTCATGGAAATTTTTTGCTCTGTTTTTCTGAAAATTAAGTCGTTAATTCAGAAAAACAGAGTAAAAAAAATTCTCATGAAAAATTAAGTCGTTAATTCAGAAAAACAGAGCAAAAACTTTTTTCTCATGAAAAATTAAGTTGTTAATTCAGAAAAACAAAGCAAAAACTTTTTTCTCATGAAAAATTAAGTCGTTAATTCAGAAAAACAGAGCAAAAACTTTTTTTCTAATGAAAAATTAAGTCGTTAATTCAGAAAAACAGAGCAAAAACTTTTTTCCATGAAAAATTATCTTGTAATTCTGAGATAATTAAGTCATTAATTCAGAAAAACAGAGTAGATTTTTTTTCTTCAAGTGAATGCAATATGCCACTGTACCATTCATCCATTTTACCAAACGCTAGTGTCAAAGGGATGCTAAAAGCTGCCGTGTCTAAGGCCGCAAGCAGGAAAACACCCTGGGTGAATAGCCATGAAAAGTCCATCAGGGCAATTATAGTTGTTTGTTATACAGTACATTTTTACTGACCAGAATGGATCTATGAATAATGTTTGTGATGTACAAAAAAACTGCAATTAAAGGGGCGGTTAAGGATTTTGGAAATCAGGCCTTATTTCCAAGTTAGCCTTAGTGTTAGTTAGTTAGTTAGTTAGTTAGTTAGTTAGTTAGTTAGTTAGTTAGTTAGTTAGTTAGTTAGTTAGTTAGTTAGTTAGTTAGTTAGTTAGTTAGTTAGTTAGTTAGTTAGTTCGTTAGTTAGTTAGTTAGTTAGTTAGTTAGTTAGTTAGTTAGTTAGATGCATTTATTAATCCCCACAGAGGGAATTCAGATGTCCAGCAGCATATGGTGTGTGTTGTTTACCAACTAGTATTCTCACTACAATACACACATAAAAAACACAAATAATAACAGTTAATAAAAGAGTCTTAGGCCCCATTTACACGAAGGGAAAACGCAGATATTTCCCTGCGGATTGGCCTCTCGTTTACATGAAAACCCTGTTTTTATCACAGAAAACGATTATTTCTAAAAACTCCGGCCAAAGTGGTGATTTCTGAAAACGCCGGTTGTGTTGTTGTGTGAACTGGGAGAAACAGCATTTTAGCAGAGAATGTCTAATTGAAGAGAATTGGCACTGGCTGGTTACTTCCGGGTTCTGGACTGGCTGCAGTAACACGTCTCTGTCCATGCGGGGGTGCTCGCGGTCGAGTGCAGAATGAATGGGAGTCAATGGGGTTTCACCCAAAGAAATCCACTTTTCTCAGGATGTAATTTTTTTCTCAAGTAATTTGAAAGTTGCATTTAAAAGGGAGAGCTAAGATAATACACTCAGCTGAAAATTAAATGTTTAAGTTCATTTATCTATTCTAAAAATCCGTTCAAAAATGTGATGACGTCACACAATAGCAGAATGCTAGCATGTTCCGGCCAACAACGGCCTAACCTGTAAGAAATCAAAACGACATAAGTACTCGTTCATTTGACTTTTGGCCTATAATCTATATTGAACTTGCGGAATCAACAATAAAATCGATGTTAATTTAACGACAAGCAGGTGAAGATAGATCCATTCATTCTGCTCTCGCCCGCGATCACCTCCAGTGGAATTCTAATGGAACTGCAACCAAGATAATACACAATGGGGCTAATAGGAAGTGCCAAGGCTCTCCGTTAGACGGGCTCTGATTTTACGTTCTCTCTTGTCGATTCTGAGGATTCTGATTGGCTTGCATGGCTTTATCCTTCTCCCTACACTGCCGCCAATAGGTTTGGCATAGTTATGATGGCGCTCGACGGCATATTTATGCGGGTGTGTGAACGATGTTATTTTCGAAAACAGAGAGGGGAAAATATTAATTTCGCTAAATACCCGGCTTTGTGTAAACGTGACATTAGTGTTATTTATCAGTAGACGGTTTTCAAAAAACTTTCATCCAGTCGGTCCAGTTTCACAGTTCGCGGTGCTATGTGCTAGTGCGAGTCAATGGTAACTGCTAGCCTGCCATTAAAAACAGTTTTACCCACTCCACAGTACACCAAATTATATGTATTAAATTATAACGCCAGACTATCGATGTAAATGTCTGTTGAGAGAATAATGTTAGAAATCAAACTACCATTTCATTGCATTAAAATAGATATACTTTATTCCCTGTATTTATTAGCACAGTTTACAGCAGCGGCAGAGTGATATGTAGTTAGCTGGCAATCGAAGAGAGGTAGTGCAGGTAGTTCTGACTGTAGTGTGCTTTGGTTCTGTGTTTACTTTTCGCGCAGTACTACTAACCGGAGCAAGGTAAAATTCCGCCACTGTTGAGAAACTAGTTCCTTTAAATGAATTGGGATTATTGAGATGCAAGAGTAGTTTGATTTTTAAAATTATTCTCTCAACAGACATTTACACCGTCTGGTGTTATAATTTGTTTGCTTTTGGTGTACTGTGGAGTGGGTAAAACTGTTTTTAATAGCAGGCTAGCACTTACCGTTGACTCTCACTAGCCTGGCACCAGCGAACTATGCAACTGGAACGCCTGGATGAACATTTTTAAAACTGCCCCCCTTGATAAATAACACTAAGGCTAACTTGGAAATGAGGCACAATGTCCAAAATCCTGAACCACCCCTTTAACAGACAGATGTAAGGCCATAAAGGAGATGTTAGAGTAGGAAAAGATATCTGTGCAAATCAGCGTGGAGAATTTCTTCACGCAGAGGCTTTTTTTTATTTGCTGATGACAAGAGGAATGAAAGCTGTGTCGATCACGCTTGAGATACAGGCCATATGAGAAACCATGTGTTCTGAAAAAGAAGCTTCCCTTCACAAGAACGTGTATTGTATATAGCTCAAACTATATTCAGCATGTGGTGTTACAAGTCAATAGTAAAACTGTATGACTTTAATAAGTGTAAAAAATTGAATGAAACCATGTCATTCCAAACCTGTTGAACTTAGAGGAAATTTGAAGAACATCATGGTCATTCTTCAGTGAATGTACTGTTCAAATGTTTGAGGTCAGTATATTTTATTCTTTTTGTTTAGAAATTAATAATTTTAATGAGGATTCATTTCATGAAAAGTGAAATTACAGACTTGTATATATTAGTTAATGAATTCATCTTTCTATTCATCAAAATTATCCTAATTGTGATAAATTACAAGTTTTCAGATATGCTAAAATGAATAATGGTAAACTGAAATAGGTAAACTACAACATATGAGACATGAAATGAATACAAAAGACTGTTCCAGGATAACATAAAGTAGATGCTTTGGGATATAACTTTTATTTTATGTATTAGATCTACTGTCCAATGCCACTCATCCCATTACTATCATATTGTTTATCATACACATTTCCAGACACGTTCAGTACAGTAATATTACTTCCTACGATCTTACTGTTACACTGAAATTGTTGTTCACTAACCTTTTTTGTTATCATATTATACATTCACCTATGTTCACATTATTTTGACCATGCTTCAATATCTGACGCTTTAGGCTCCCTTTAGCGTCAGTTAGATGACGCCGTAGGTTCTAAAGGGCGCCTAAAGCGTCGAATATTGAAGCATGGTCAAAAGGTGACACCTTGGGGTGAAAGTGCATTGGAAAGAGACATGAATTGTAAGTGAAATGCATTAACACCACAAATGTAATGTTATCATGGTATGAGCATGGAGCATTAGTTCAACGTCAAGCTGATAAAAGTAGCCTATTATTGTAAGTTTGCTGTGGAAGTTTACGTGAGTTTCCAGCATGTCATGTGATGCTTTCTCTAGTATTTTGAAAGTCTCAGTGGTGCTGTGTACCATGCTCTTGTAAAATTGGTTGCAATCTGAAACATCACCGATAGAGGGATACACTATCTCACATGTACAACTTCAGTTCATCAATTATTATTATGCAGATTTTAAATGAATACATATATAAAGGTAATATAGATATGCTTTAGAATCAATAAATGAAGCTATAAAATGACTACATGTGAGCTTAAATGTTCAATTCTCTCTATACCTTTATCAACTTCACAACTTTTACTTGCACTAATATAGCAAGATCTTTTCTTTTAGTTGTCCTCTTTCATAGACAGCTATTTTCTTCTTGCTGTGTAACTTTGTTTAAATTCTTAATATTTTAATACTTTTATTTAGTAAGTGAATTGTGCTGCCTCTCTTGCAAGAAATTAATTTCAATGAGTTTTGAATGAGTTTCACTCTTTCTCAGCATGTGATTGGCTGTTAGCTTCTGATGTCACACCTAAGCTCAAGATCAAAGCCTGAGTTGACAGAGAAAGTTGATGATCAGCATCATGGTACCAACAAAGCCTGGTTGGATTGGTTTGGTTTTGAGTGGCGAGTTTGTGATCGTGAGAGTGATCACACTATTTACCGCGTGTAAGTATAGCCAGTGCGAAACTGTCTGAGCAGCATAGATTCCAAATGAATGAATAAAATATAAAGTAAAGAGATAAATAGAAAAATTAAATGTATTGCTATTATATAAATGACCAATAACCAATTGACAATAACCTAAATTCAAGGTTGTTGTAAAATGGTGTCAGATAAAAGCTGAAATGAAAATAAATTACTTTGCCACGCAGAAAGACAGTAATAGCTAGACCTTCACCTACTTATCGGAAACTGTCTTTGGACTGATTGGGCAGCAAAAAACAGCATATGCCTAGCAAAATTCATTATTACCAGTGCAACTGATGAGATTAAAATGAATTACAATACCAATCATTAATTGCACACTAAAATCAACACCAATGTACAGATACATCTGATTGGTGTGTTGTGGTGAAAAGGGGATTTTTATGTTCTAAGCAGATTAAATCAGTAGAGGGCACTGCATCACTTTTTAAATGGATCTTTGTGGAATTATTTCATAAATGTCAATTAATCATCTTTTCATTATATGACAGAGGGGCTTTAAATGCACTAAACTAATCGCATGAAACCTACTGACATTCACATGCATGTTTATACCTCCATTCATTAGGTTGGGATAAAAAAGCTCAGAGTGACCTTTAATAATAGACTATTTTGTCAGTTCCGTCCAAATGATTCAAAAGATCTATGGCAATGAACTACTGAGCACTGTTGTATCACTGCTACAAATAAGGTGGGAGAAAAAAAATGCCTAATCTTGCTCATGTGAATATTGCTGACTTGGACTTTCTAAAGTCGCATGCTTCTGTAATCCACAAAGAGCCATGAATATCAAAGCAGCACATGCTGAGTATATGAGTAGGCTACTGTAAGGACGTTTTTTAAAGTCTAAGCACACATGAACTTTACTGTAGCGTATAGCCTAGTAGGCCAGCAGTTGAAACTGGTTTACATGGGGGATTTTAAAGAACAGCCTGCCCTTTGTCACTCAACATAAACCCATGTCACATGACTGCATGAAGGAAACCAGGGATAAAGGGAGAATCACTCACATGATAGTCAAGACTGTTTAATTTTCTCCCAGTCACTCTCACCAGAGCAGTCAAAGAACTGTCAACTCAACTCCCAGAACGTTCCCTGCAAGTTATTTTTGGATTTGTTTTAATACATAAAGAGAACGTTCTATTAACGTAAAGAAAACTTTAGTAGCTGGGAATGTTTGTTCTGGGAACCTGAAAAAAATTGTTAACTGGGTAGCTATAACGACGTAGAACCCATGTAGAACGATTTCAAACTATTGTTTGTAATCTATTGTGTCATTGTGGTCTTTTACATAATCACACGATAAGCTACATTATAAAGAATTTAAAACCAAAACACGTTATGCAAACACGCGAGCAGCTAGCTTTTTATGTTGTCAGCATACAGTTAATTTGTGTTTATATTTTCCACTCAAACAACCAGCTGCATCCTGAGGTTGTCGTGCATCACTGCTGGCCCAGGGGCTGGGCTCAGTATCTGAACGTTGAAGGAGTCACTCTTTTGAATCGGATCTCTTGCATCTGTTGTCTGGGCATGTCCTCAAATTGTTAGGACATGCCCAATTCGCAGTATAAGCCGAAACTAATCAGATTAAGCAGACAATAAGAATTATTCAAAGTGAACCGAGGATTTGATGAGGCGAAGAGCCGACTTAAACCGAAATACAGGGATACTACAAATTAAACGACCTACAACTACGTCATTGTAGTTTTATTAACATGAAACAGTTTTGTACGTAAGTATTTTATTAAAACGTGCAAAACCTGTACAAATATTAATTCGTTTTAGTAGTGACCAACGTAAATGGGAATCATACTTATGTTGGCTAAATCGTGGATGCAAAACTAAACTAAAATGCAGTTATTAGTCAAACGTTCAAAGTTGGCTACACAATTATGTATTGTTTTCTTATACAATTAACAATACAAATAAAAATAACACTAAACTGCGAAAAGACCACGTATGGGCGCGTGAACAAACGTCTGAATCATTTTTTGAACCGATTCTTTGAAACAAATTGTTCAAAAGAACCGTGTTCCGGAATTGATTCTGATCCCTTCTCTAGCTGGAATCAGGCTGGAATTCGAGTAGGGAAGTGACGCTTTCTACCAAAGTCTTTCCCCATCCGTATCCGCCGGAACACAGAACTTCGCGCAATTGGAGTCCCTTGATGTCAGTCAGCAGCGGCGGCTTTGCCACCACCTCTCCAGATTGATTCCCTTCTCTACTGCACTTGGCGACCATATCGGCCGTCAGGGAAAGAAATACCATCGGGATGAGGAGATCGTAGGCCATGTAAATACAAAGTATAAAATGTTAACGATTTCATCGACACATCGATGTGGTGTTTGCTTTTCGAATATCGCAGTTATGGTCCCAACAGTCTCCCGTCCGTGTGTTTTATCCACCACCGTCTCTAGCCTCGGGAAAATGTACCCGACTATTCTTGGTAGCATTTTTTTCACAAACAAAAGAAGACACCCGAAAAAGCAATAAAAGAGCACGACAGAAGGATCGGTGAGTTCCTCTCTCCGTGTGTTGTAAATGCGTATCGATTATTTTATGTTATCGCGCATGTTCGATGGCTTTTTAAGTAGTTTTTTTTTCAGTCGGCCCCCTTTTCTAATGCCCGAAGCCGGTTGAACTAAAGCAACCAGAAGGAATGTAACGTTATATAGACATTTAAAACGACGTACATCG
Source organism: Hybognathus amarus (assembly GCA_030378365.1). Classification (NCBI taxonomy): domain Eukaryota; kingdom Metazoa; phylum Chordata; class Actinopteri; order Cypriniformes; family Leuciscidae; genus Hybognathus; species Hybognathus amarus. The sequence continues at coordinate 170,298 of JAQIUQ010007408.1, read as the reverse complement.
AGTAGAAAGCACATACATAGATTGATATAATTCATGACATACAGTAGATATGATATCAGGTAATTAATGTGTGGAGAGGATCATGAAGGCATCTTAAATAATACCGCTATTTCCATACCTGGATTGACCAAGTTAGACTCGCTGCAATGTTATTGCAAAGGCCCATTTTTGTCTCGCGAAGGTTTAATGCAATCAGTGAATACAATATGGACTCTAATTATTTTAATGGGCCTAATGGTAAGCACATAAACGTATTTATTTTGGTCTGAGGTGGATCCCCGTGACATCCCATGTAATTACTTGACATGTCAAGCAATAGAAACGCTTGGCCAGTGAGTAAAACCAGCCTGAGTTCAATTATATGGCATGAGAATTAATGTTAATGATATAAACCTTTGTGTGGTAAAGGTCATTTTTAACACATTTCTTACATGTAACTTTTTGTGCATGTAAATTTTTCAAATTGGACACCAATACACCAAGCATGAGTCTTGACCATTGTCAGAAATGAGCTTTGTTTAATTGCAATATATTACCTTAATAGGGCAACATATTTTAATTCTAACTATGTAAAATGTTCTTGCTTTGTCAAATAACTGTTACAATTATGGCCATTACGTGTGAATCAAGTCATGAAATCAAATATGAAAGAAGTTAAAAACTATCCACACAAGACAATATATCATTAGACATTGAACACTAGAAAATGCTTATGAGACAGATATATGACAGCTGCAGGTCACTACAGTGTCTGCGGAAAACAAAACCCATACTGAATCTATTAATAGAAACTCCTAGAATATGTATTATAAAATATGTCAAATGTTAGATAACAGATACATTTGCTATATCCCCCACATTTTAATATATGGGATATTTTTGTAACTTCCGGAGACGATTTGCCCTGGCTAATTTCTGAATCTGGTCAGCATGAGCAAAAAGGGCATTGGTCCAAATGTATTTAAGTTGGAAACGTTACTCAATATAGGCTAAATGCCTATCTATCCTAAAAAGGAGTTGTGGGCCATTGTTGCATAAGATACACAGTGGTGTAACCTCAGCTGGCCCATAAAACCTCCTTAAAACTACAATTCTACAACGGTCTGGTTTCCAAGAAGCGTGGTTTGTGGAGATTGAGGATGCCTGGGAACATTTTCTGTTTCTGCAAACTTCCTGACACAGTGCTAAAGATTGTGGGTTCATTCTGAAAAAAAAAGCGTTAGAAATATTATCTAGCTAGCTCAGGGTATCGCAGATACATTCTCTTGACACACAAGGCAATTAGTCGAGAGTGAGAGACTGCAAACTGCTGCTTGCATATTTCCGTGTGCAGAGGTTAAGGCCGGCCCAGATATTTTAGTTGTCTTGAGCGGGGCTTATACATTGTAACAGACGTTTCCTAGAAAGCTGATTAACTACACTTCAGTACTGTATCAGTCACACCGTGGTCCTACAAATAAGGTCTCACTTTTAAAATTAATGCATTAGCTAACACTAACAATGAGCAGTGTATTTTTAAAGCATTTATCTTTAATGCTAGTTAATACAAATTAAATTGTTGTTGTTCATAGTGAATTATCTGTAGATTGTTGTAAATAATTCTATAAATGTTGAAATTAGCATAAGATAAATAAATGCTGTAACTAGTGTAGATAACTAACAAATTAATTATAATGTAACTTCCAGGTGGCTAAGTTATATGATTTATGCTAGTCTCAAATATAGTAGATTTATTTGCGTTTCTTGATTAAGAGATTAAAATATAGGCTAAATTAACTGTTATAAAGTTTGGGGAATCAGTTTTTAGTTCTTTATGTCTCTTCAAGTCTGTTCACCCAGGCTGCATTTATTTGATCAACAATACAGTAAAACTGTAATAGTGGTAAATATTAAAACAAGTTCAGAAATCATGTTGGTTTTTGGGCTCGAGAAATGTTTCTTATTATCAGTGTTAAACGTTGTACTGCTATTAAATTATTTTGGTGGAAATCATGCCACATCTTTTTCAGGGTTGTTTTGATGAATATAAAGTTCAAAAGAACAGCGTTTATTTGACATGGAAATCTTTTGTAACATTAAAAAAAGTCTCTGCTCATCTTTACTGAATGACAGTATTAATTAGGCTAATTTCAAAAAAATAATCTCAAAGTCTTCAAACTTTTAAACCGTTAATGCTGTTACGTTTGATATTGATAGGAAAATGCATGGTATTCCTTTTATCACATGGATCATGATCAATATTATTTATGTTTTTTATTACTTGTATTGTTCCTAGCGGTTTAAGCGACTGGTGTACTGTTGAAGCGAAGTGCCACATTTTTCTTAGAGCACCTAAAGTAAAACATACCAGTGCTGTGGCTCTATATCGATCTTATCTATTGTGGAAGTAAGAACAATCCACTCAATCCACACAATCCATGTTATCATAAACTCTCAGTAGGACTTAATGCACTACCCAAATTTTACTTGTTTTTAAATACTTAATAATATACTTAATATCATATTCTCCTACTCTCAGAGGAGGACATACTTTACAGAGGGGGCTGGGCCCACACTACCAGGAAGCAGAAGCTCTGGGCAAGGCTTGTTAGCGTTCTTGGTAGCAGAAACCCAAGCTGAGCAGAGAATAGCATAGTATTTAACGGGCTGGTGTTTTGTGATCTGGTGCCAGGATTCATCCGCAGACGCTTCTGTTGCATCTGGTCAATGGTAGAACAAGGGTAACAGAAGAACAGATCCACTAATCCACTAATACCCTCTAACTGGTTAAAGCAGAAAGCGTTGTTGCGGAGTGTCTTGTAAGCTGCGGAGTAATGAGGATTTGAACGGGTATAGGTACAGAGGTACTTAGAAATGTTGTTAATACATTTATGTTGTCTTAAATAACATTTTAAAGTTAAATGCATCTCTATTGTGTTTTTGAGAGTTAAAATTGAGAAGGTTCATCCTAATACTAATACTTTTATATTGATTATTATTATCCTTTATACATTAATATATATTTTAAAACAAATTCACGTTAATGTAAATGAAAAATGAATTTCTTATTTTAGTATAATATTTTACATTTACAGTAGCAAAATTACAATACTTTTGTCCTAATTTATACTTTTGCAAGAGATACAAACTTCAGCTTTTATTTTGGTGAGAAAATGCAGTTGAACTTTTATTTTGGTGGTCCACAAAAATATTAGATATGTGAATGTGAAAATAATAGTGGGCATTATGTTCCCAAATGCATATAAAACTCAAAAAACACGACGGTGGTTAGAGTTTTTTGTTATGTTAAGTCTAAAACTGTTTTCGTTTCATTATGAAGCTGTGTGGGCCGATTATAGACTGTGGCAGCCCTCCAGAGTAGGTAATTAATGGGGAAACGTATAATTCTACTTTATGCAGTTTTCAACTTATACAACCCCGTTGTGTTTAGGGGAAACACTGGAACTCTTTTATGGAGAGTCAGATGTACTTCCACTGAAGCATGAGATGCTCTTTGGCTCAATCTGAAATCATGCTGGGGAACTTGATAATTGGTTTGACAGACTTGTGGAGTTCATCCAGCTTAAACTCGAACCAAATGAACCTTTGGTGTAATAAAACATTGGTACCCAATCAACTGTTCTCTGAATTGGTTTTCATGATAATCGAATGTGAAGAGTTTTATCTCTAAAATTTGTTTAGCGCTAGTATATTGGGCATAGAGTAATGACGAATAAAATCGCTAGTTGATACCACTAACAAGGGTCAAAATAGCCTCACACTAACACCATAACACAATGAGGGTCCTTTCATGCAAACCGAAGCATTGAGAACTTTGTAAGTGTACAGACCGTTTAATAAGAAGATATTTTATAAAGACCGTCCACTTCGCGAATACAAGCCATCTTTGGAAAACAGTCTCGAGAAGTCGAACCATGAACACCGTGGTAAGTGAGCTGAACTGTATGAAGTTCAGCAAACTTCTGAACTGTATGAACGGCGTTCGTGGTTTGACTTGAGACTGTTGTCGAAACGGGGGAAAGGCATAGAGTAGAGAGCTGGGCCAGGCGTTGGCCAGCGCATGCCTGCTCTTGGAGAAAAACTTCGGATAGTGAGCGTTTTCTTGGGATGTGAACAGGTCTACCTGCGCTCTGCCAAATGTGTCCCACAGCAGTAGGACCGTCTGCGGGTGCAGAGACCATTCTCCTGCTGGAACATTGTTTCTGGACAGTCTGTCTGGTCCCAAATTCAGGTGACCAGGCACATGTGCTGCTCTCAATGTGCGCAGATTGTGTTGAGCCCAGACCAGGAGGCTTTCTGTCAACCTGTAAAGGTTTCGGGACCTGACGCCATCCTGCCAATTTATATAGGCCACCACTGACATGTTGTCTGAGCAGACCAAAGATTTGGTAATTTTTCATTTTTTTTTTTTATCTGGGAAAAAAACATCTTACAATAAAAGTGTAATAAAACATTTTTATTGCACTCATAACACCATCGACTGTGGCCGAAATACAAGAAATTGGTATACGGAATACCAGTGATTAATCTGGGTCGCCGTGGAAATGGCATTTGTGTGCAGGCAAGCGGGCTGTGGTACCGGCTTGTTTACTGCAAAATATACTGGAATAGTCCCATTTTCTGGAACTGAACGAGTAAAACGTTTCAGTGGAAGTATGGCTGCTGTGAGACTTAAACACCGTCGTTTTCCTAGGATGGCTAGGAAGACTTTGAGGCCTCTGCGGCTTTATCTCAAACTTTTGCCGAGGCCCACGAGGAGGGGCAGAGGCTGGCAGAGTGAGAGCGTGGTCTTTGAACCCGGGCTTGATGGCGCTGTGAAGGGGGTGGCGGGCGGAGGCTGGGAGCTTCGATCACACTGCTGTTTTGGGCGAAGCTAGAGCACTTTGGTAAGAAGTTCCCATAGCCTGTGACGTCGTGGCACGTGCAAAATAGTAGTGCTGCGAGCTTTAAAAGATAGCGTCATCTTAGCTCGCCGTCCAGCAGAGGGCAGGCAAAGATGGGCCGCTGCAGCTGCTTCTACTGGAGGGAGAGAGTAATATCCTCTCTTTAGAACCAATCACCACAGAGAATGTTGCAGAGAACGAGGTACGCACTCTGACTCAGAGGGGGCGTTACAAGACTTAACAACTTCTTCATGAAGTTCAGGAAGAAAAGGCGTGGGCCTAGAAGACGGTGGAGCCTTTTCCCCATTGTCCGTCAGTGAGCCACTCGAGTGAAGCTGGCGAGCGAACCGCGACCTTTTACAGGCTGGAGAAGGCCCGGGGACCTGCTGAGTAAAAAAGCGTGAGCTTCAATGAAGAGATGAAAAATCAGATTATATCAGCCCATCGAGCTGTATTTTATTGGCCCAGGCTACGCCTGTCTTGGCTGGGACTTGACGTAGTGGGTCCGAAGCGCCCCCATTGGATCTGACGTCACCAAGCGCCTCTCTTGGTAGGTTGCCGCAGGACAGGCAATAGGCATGTGAGCCGCCTTGCCTATGTCTTCATGCTGCTGCAACGCATTTTACATTCATTCAAATTTGAGGATAATTTTTGGATTCAATATCTCGTGGAAAAGGTTTCCCCTAGTGTAAGATATTACGCAATAGAGAGAACCTCTCGTAGGATAACTAATTTATTATATTATCATTTTGGTTAGGATTTACAGTGTATGTTGCCTAAAGACTCACTTTAAAGACTCCTGTCCTGAATTCCTTTATTATCTGTGCATCTCTTCTGAACTCCAAAATATTCATTAATGAGTCCAAATCCAAATATTAAGTTATGTAATAAGAATGTTTATACGCAAGTTTTTATATTTATTCTCAACATGTCATTGGAAATTCTTGAGTAATCTGAAATACACCATGGTAAACTTGGCTGTTTTGGTATGATTTCCACTTCCCAAAGGGGCACTTCCTTTTCCAATATGCTGTCTAAACCTGTTTTTGGGCCAAATATTTTAAAATAGTTTTGTTTGTTTGCTCTTGGGGGTGCGGTTCTGTCTCTTAGCCACACAAGGGAGCCCCACGGCCAAACATGAGCCTCATGCAGAGTGAAAGAAAACATTATGGATGGAAAAACATATGTTGCCAGTTCTGGCAACTGGTCTTTTGCCTGTTTGGTTTCAGAAGGCAGTATGTTGAAGATCTCCAGCTGGTTTGTTTTGGGAAGTGCTTGACTTAAGGTGATAGATTTGGCCTTTGATTGAGACCAGAGCAGTGCAAGTTCATTCTGGAAGTGGAGCAAGGTTCCTGAGGGGAAAGGTCATGCAGGCTTGTTGGCCTCTATGTATCTTGTCGCCACAGCTTCGCTGACAGATGTGAATTTGATTTATGACCATCCTTTATGCTCCCAAACTGGCTTTGAAAGGGACAAAGACAAGGAAAAAGAGGGAAGAGGGTCAGTAAAGACAGAATAAAGTGTCTGAGAAGTTAATAGGCTTTTTCTGTATGCCCTGAATTTGCTGTACTGACATTGAGCAGCGGGTTTTTGCAGAGGCTGTTTGAGCCAAAATGTCACCATGTCCAGTACTAAGAAACATAAATGAGGGTGAGGGTTTAAAAGTGCGGGGGGATTATGACTTTTTTATTTGAAATATTTGTAAATCATCTAGTTGTAAGAAATTAAAACACATTATTTATGTTTATAATTATAGCCATTTTCTGTAATTAATATACAACTAATAATTAAGGGGCCTAAGGGCAAGCTCACACTACAGGACTGTAAGACGTCAAGGTTTCTTGTTGGGATGCACTGAAATGAAAATTCTGGTACGAAACTGGGGAAAAATACAATTACTCAATACAAGTGATATTTTTAAATGTAAAAAATAATAATGAAAAAACGTATTTAATAATCAAACCTCAGATAGCTAAAACTTTGTTGTACAAACATTTTTAATTGCACAAGGCAGTTTTTGTATCATCTTTTTAATAGCAGATTTCTTTCTATGTCTTATAATGAAGACATTCCGAACAGGTTAAGAAAAATATAATGAAAATATAGTACTCTACATACATTTAGCAAAAAAAAAATTATAATATATATATATATTTATGTGTTTAATGGAAACATACATATACAGACAAAGATACTAAATGATTTTTATCAATGTTATATGATTGCACAAATTGGATTTATAGTCTATCCTATTGTCTTGTATCGTTAAACATGGTATCTCTTGGATAGGAATATGAATATGCAGATGAGGACAAGCATAGTAAAACTAAGCATTGTAGGCAACATATGGATATTTGGGGGTGAAAATGCTATACACACAATCTTTCGCTGACTGGGTTTTATATGGGGAATTTTGTTAACTTTTTATGTACGCGCACTTAGGAAGAAATCTACATAAACTTTTATGCATGAGGCCCCTGGTCTTGACTGCTCATAGAAAATATAGTCCTCTTGATGGTTTTGAGTCCAAGTCCAGAAAGACTAAACTTCAGACTTGGGCTTGGACTTGGTCTAAGTCCAGTCTTATCTGGACTGTAGTACTACAACACTGCAAACAGGCCTTTGTCAAGCTTTAAAATAAATCATTTCATTTAACCAGAGAAGTAAATTGTCAAATTCAGTTAATGAAGCATTTTAACTTTACCTGCATTCTGCTTCCTCAAAACAAATGCAGTTCTAAATGTTGCACAACTTTGTGTGCACTTCCCATCCCTGATCAATTTAATCCATGCTGACATAAAATTGGTCCGTTTGGTTCAATTCAAATATGCAGTGCATTTACATGACAACCAGCGGCTGCTAAACATGACACCTCTCTTCTTCCTCTCCACCATCTGAGAAAGGTGAATAATACACTGTAGCTTTCTCCCACATGACCTACATTCTGTTGTTTTTTTTTATCAGGAGACTTGATGAACTATCATTAATTATTTATAGACGTTTTTCTCTCTTGTTCAGTATTCTCTTGTTGTGACATATTTTGTGTTAAATAATTTAAACTTTTTTTAAAAAATCACTCAGCTTTCTTTTTCCATAGAAAGACTTGCTCTTGGTTTTTTACAGTTTGCTTTGTGTTCATTGGTGAAAAGTTCATCCAGAGTACATTTGCTAAAAAAAAAAAAAATGTTTGTTAAACAATCTTTAAGCTCATGCTTCACCTGAAGGTGATTCACTACTGACTTTTTGATTACTCCAATTTGGCCTGTTCTGACATTTTGGTCTGGTCTAACATGGTGTTGATTTTACAATAGTAGTGGGTGAACCGTTGATGAATTATCCCAAATACAAATTCATGCTGATAGTGTATGATTTTCTTAAAGATTATTAAAGCCAGAGCCAATCAAAAGTTCTTTAAGGCTACATAATGATTAAGGGATATATGATTTACAAAGCTATGCAAAAACTCTCTCAGTTCATTAACTGGTTGGTGCTCTGCTATGGTGGGTCAGAAAAAGACAGGCCCAGACCAGCATTGTAACTCAGCCCACGGCAGCTATGACTGGGTGCAGTTCCATGAGTTCATTTTTAGCACTGGCTTTGAAGTCTTAGTGGGTCTGCCTGGCAACACTTTAATCACTTAGGCCCTGTTTACACCTGGCATTAACATCCGTCTCTGGTGATCTGGTTCCAAGTGGTCATTTAACCAAGAACGAGTGCAGTATACACCTGTATATAACATGCGTCTGCTGTGGCAAGTTGTGATTGCATCTCTTATTGAGTGAATGTCATTGCATGTTGATAAAGCACATCAAATATAAACATTTCAGTTGTAATTAGTGTCACGATAATAGAATTTCTAACTTTCGATACCTTGAAAAATATTGATATTCGATACCACAGAGAAACAATCTGCCACAATATAAAGGGTTTTTTTTTTCATTTAAAGCTAAATGTAACAAGTCTAGAACATGGCAATGAGGTATATTTTACATTAACAAAAATGTCCTAAATCTGTTAATATTTTTTATTAGACCAGAGCTAATGTGATTTATATGTGATGTGTATTTTTATTACCTACTGTTATCAAAGATTAAAATATGCTGTAACAAAAAAGCACTTAACAGTATCAAAATTGGAGGATAGAGTGGCAGTAATGTATAATAAGATTAAGCATTCAATTTTCAGTTAAAGGCATTTCATTATTGAAATTCATTCATTACTTCGACATGCCCGCTCGCAGTGTTTTTTTATGCATGTCCGCGCTATTCTCCAACATGCCCGCTCGCAGTGTTTTTTATCAATCAACCAAAGCCTGTCGCAAGGCCCTCACCATCTTTCCATTCACTTCACTTTTGCTATTTAACCAGAGCAAATGAGACAAGTGCGTCACGTGTGGTGTTTGTCAACGCGCCTTTGGGGAGAAGTGAAAGTGACCACTCAGCTAGTATCGATACTTCTGGAATCTAGTATTGGTATCATTCAGATATTTTAATATCGATGTTTATAGAAATATCAATATTTTTGACAACTCTAATGTAATGACAGTTTTATTGACTGATGTAATTAAAGTTTCAACTGATCTGCTTATTGCTATTTGAGTATGCTCTTTTCTATATTAACTGATATTCAATTATGCATGTTTCACATGATCTCTGTAACTGCATGAAGTATGCATAAAATAGTCTCTTAATAGTCTTGTTATTGTACATGTTCACTCCTAAATAGATGGATCTTTATTGCCATTGTATGCAAGATCAATGTGTAAACTGTCTTAGTCACTTAAGCCTTTGATATCTCACAGTCCCTCACACCCACATGCATGCACACTCTTGTGTCTGCTAGTTGTAGTTGTCTGCAAGTCAAGATGGTTTGTAACTAGATGGTTCCCATCTTATTGGTTTTTGTCATCAGGTGCTAATAGAACTCTGACTTTATGTTCCAGGTTCAGGTGCCCCCACCTCATGGAGAAGGTTGGCAAGGTGTGGAGCAAGCCTGAAGAGGGGATGTCAATCTCTGCTCCACACAGATGGGGGTTCTAGTGTTGAAATGACACCACAGCTTCAACAGCAAACAGACATGGTTTGCCACATTGTGGACAAGGCCCAGGGAGACAGCTCACTTGAGGCTGCCAGTCCCTCTAGCAGTGTGGCAGCACTCCCACAAGTGCCATGGAGGACCAGCGGGAGTGTGTCACGACGGGGCCATAACTGTGTAGCGGATGTACCACAGATACTAGAGATCACAGTCGAGCAGGATACTGAAGATGCTCATGCTCCCCTGGGAGCCCGCAGAGACTCTTATTCACGCCATGCACCTTGGAGTGGAAAGAAGAGACACTCGTGTTCCACTAAGGCCCAGAGTTCTCTGGAGACCACAGATCGTTCGATTCGAGCCGGTCTCGGCGCAGACATGGGACTGGTAGTAGCTGTGAGGAGTTGGGAGCAGCACGCTCACTCCGCCAGCAGATCCATGATACAGTGGGCCTGTGCCTCCCATTGCGAGCATCTTCTCGAAACACTCACCTTCCACCACCCAAACGTAAGATACAAATTACGGAGCTGATGCTGGAGACGTGCCCCTTCACACCAGGATCAGATCTGGCCCGTAAATGGCACCTCATTAAACAGCACACTGCTCCAGTCACAGCGACAGCAGTCGATTCATCCTCGGCATGCCCCTGGTGCTGCCTGTGCATCACCGGAAGATGAGGAGGAGCGTCTGCGAGAAAGAAGGCGACTCAGCATTGAGGAGGGTGTGGACCCACCTCCAGATGCCCAGATCCACACAGTGGAGGCCATCACAGCCCCCCTAGCTTCTCTTTATAAGCTGGGACCTAAGCTGGCCCCTGGAATCGGTGAGGGCCTAGGCGACAGCCAGGGGCAACAGCAGCTAACTGTGACTCTGAGGATGATGACACCACCACTCTTTGCTTGCAAGCTCGCAGGCCCAAGCAGCGGCACACTTCTACTGAGGGCCACCTGAGCAGCAAACAACCAGGGCCTTGGAAAGTGCACACCCAGATTGACTACATCCATTGCTTGGTTCCAGATCTGCTGCAGATCACAGCACTTCCCTGCTACCTGGGGTGTGATGGACCGCTACGAGGCTGAAGCGCTGCTGGGATGGTCGGCCTGAGGGCACCTTTCTGTTGCGGGACTCCGCTCAAGAAGACTATCTGTTTTCCGTTAGCTTCCGGCGCTACGGCCGTCGCTGCATGCACGCATCGAGCAGTGGAATCACAACTTCAGCTTTGACGCGCACGACCCCTGCCGTGTTCCACGCAGCCACCGTCACAGCCCTCTTGGAGCACTACAAGGACCCCACTGCTTGCATGTTCTTTGAGCCGTCACTCACTGTGCCTCTGCACCGGACCTTCCCATTTGGCCTGCAAAGCCTGGCTCGGAGCTGCCATTTGCAATGGGATCACCTACGATGGCATCGGGGCACTGCCACTGCCCCCTGCTCTGCAGGACTACCTCAGGGAGTATCACTATAAGCAGAGGGTGCGCGTACGTTGGCTTGAGAGGGAGCCAGTAAAGGTCAAGTAATGCAGGGCAGATAATTCTCAGCTCTCCAGCAGGAGTAGTCCATTCAGCACTTTGCAGAAGTGGAGAAATTACAATTTATTTTTCTTTCTGGGGGGTTCGATGTTCGGGGATGGAGGTATGAAAGGAGGGTCCTGAAACTGAACACACTATATAAGCTTCTATCATTTTTTTTTTTTGGTTATCATTCAAACAAGCAAAGAAATTACAAATACATGGACTCTCCAGTGTGCACATTTCACTACAGCTGGCACTACAGAGCTTGGATGACACTGCAGATGTCTTGGTCAGATTTGAATGCCCTTGTCCCTCAGTTCCCATGACCTCGCTCTTAAGGGGAATCTGCAGATACAGATATGTTCATGCTCCTCCACTCTTTCACTGCTTGACCGTGTGGTTCTATTGCCATTTCCGTTCACCTCCCTGCCTGCCCTTAATTCCCTTGCATTACAATTGCTTTGTTAATGTTTATTCAAAGTAATATTGTGGACAAATTTTGAGGGGAGGGGAAATGAAAGGAGATGCTCAAATATTGCTTTTTCCAGCTTTTTCATCATCTTTAGCTTCATGGTGCTCCTTTCAGTGGTTCCCATGGTAACATTCTGTGCTCATTCCGAGGTTAGAGGCATTCTGAAGTAGGAAATAGAAAGGCTTTCAAAAAACCCTGCTCATGGAGAATGAGGCAGTGTGATTCATGAAAGATGGATTGACCTTAAACTATGTATCTAGACAGATTTTGGGAATGCGTTGCAGTGAAGAGAAGGGCTCTGTAATGTTTAGCTTCCTTGCGCTTCCGGGAAGCGAAAAGGATGATGGTGCACAAAATGATGTGGTGTGACGTGAGAGCGCTTGGTTTTCAAAAAACGTTGTTACTCACAGTCTGCCTTCTGTTGCTGTCAATATGTTTTGTAATCATTAATTCCTATCACTAATTGCACAGGGGGGAGGGGGAGGGGGTGTTGACTGACTAATTCTGTATCGTCTTTTTTGTGAATGGTCTATCAGTGCCCTTGAAGTTGGGCACTGATTAAGAGCACTTTAACTTAACTGTGCTTGTGTTCAGTGGGTGCAGCAGAGGCGATACAAAAACCTGCTATGCTGGGACCATTGTTGTTAGGCAAAAACACCCTCCTGTATACAGGAATAAACACTCACTTAGTTTAACCCACATTGCTCTAAATAGGACGTTAAGTTTTGAGGTGATCCCATCAGTGCCATCAGATTTGGGTCAAGCCTGACTTGTTTTGTGAGACCTGCTTAATTTAAATGATTTTAATAATAATGAATAATCTTAAGTACATATAAGGTTTAGCAGATTCTTTTTTTAAGCAACTAGGAGAAAGGTTTGGAATTTTAATACATGGACCCCCCAACTGGTCACGACCAGCTTATTGATCACTTTAGAATCTCATCCACACTTCAGTTTCTTTAAATACAATGAGGGATTCCAAATACTAAGTATAGAGAAATAGACATATTTATAACTCATGTGATGTTTGCCCCATTTAAGAAAAAAAAAAAAAAAAAAAGATAAGCCCACTTAGGCCAGTGATACCCAATCCTGGTTCTGGGGCCAGGACCAAGATTGGGAACGGCTGACTTAAGCAATCTGCATACATTTACAGCGTTAAGTACATCATCATGGTGCATTCAGTGGATTTACTAATAGTGGTCCAATTGGAAAAGACGTGTTTTCCAATGACCGTTCGACTGTCAGTGACATCATTAGACAGCCTCTTCATGGCCTGGTGCTGATGTGTGATGTATTTTGAATACTGCTAGGGATACAACTATTGATCCCCACATCTTTCTGACTTTTTAATTGATGAGATCAGGTAGAACTGCCAAATGCTAAGCTCAGGCTCACAACACTTTAACAGCAGGGTAGTACAGTGCAAATATAACCAGCTTTGTGTGCTTGTGTGTGTAAGTGTGTTGCACTGACTCTGACCTCAGTCAACTGTAAGAGACTTCTGCTGACATGAAAAGTTTGTTATACGCTCCTCCCAGGCAACACTAATCCACAGTCTATCCTGATGCATTTAAAGTCGTCTTCCTGCACATTATCCTGTTGAGTCTTTTGTTTTCCTTGCACAAGAAAGGATGTCAGGATCATCCTGGGAAGAATTCAAAGACTTGAGGAGAGAACTTTGGGTGACATCACTGTAACCACTGCGTGGTTTGATCTCCCTCACCACACTATCTCTTTCTGTTGGGTGTGGGTGAAATTTGTGCAATTTAGACAGAGCCTCTGCTTGTATGATGGTTGGTTGTGAAGCAGGTTTCAGGTTGACATGGCATCTGAAGGGGCCAGCTGTCCTGCTTACTGCTCAACTGTAAAAGTCTCATGCTTGGCTTTGCTCCAGACACTCCTCACTGCACTAACCCATGAAACTTGACGTGTACCTACCTATACCTGTGTACCAATTTTCATCAGGGGTGGAGCATTTGCTCAGTCAGATAAGGGCGGAGAAGAGGATCATGGTGCCTCTTCTTTCCCCCCCTATAGTTTTCCCCTAGTTTTACTAAAGGCATAATGGATTCAAATGGATACCTATCAAATATATATAAAATAATTATTAGACAGATTTTTAAAATGAAATATTTTTTAATGAGTAATTTAAGAAATGCAATAATCTATTTGGGCTTGGCTGTAATGGTGAAAACTGTTGTGAATTGTCTGAGAAATATGTCTCCTTTGAAATTGTCTTCAGGTTAGAATCATTCTATTCACATTTCTACAACATTGGATGTTGGTGCAGTATGTCATACAGGTGTGTGAGAAATACTAGATAAATGTGACCAAAGGTTTAAGTTTGGTGAAAAATTGTCAGTGTGATAGCGTTCTCACAAAATGATTGCTAAATGTTCCCAGATAAACATTTCAAAGTAAAAAAGCATCTCGTTTTAGACCCTAAAGGTGCTAATTGGCTCACAGTATGGATTAATTAACTTTCAGAAGTGCCTTTTCTTAAATACTTAACCCTTTCCTCAAGTAACCCAGCTTAAGTGATACTCAGTCTGGTTAATTTGCATCTTGCAGCAAATGAAAGCAAAATGCAACACAAACAGTATCCATTAGTTTTATGTTTTTATACAAATTTGGTGTTGTGTGCTGAAATAAAGTTCAAAATATCACAAAGAATTTGTGAACAAAAGGCTTTTATTCCCCCTTGATTTAGGATCCAAGTTGTTAAGGTCTGGATTTGCTGTTTATCTGTTCACCAGAACAGTAGAGTTAAATGTGATTTATGAAATATCTATAGTCCATCAGGTGTATGATAGATGGAGACTTTATCACAGATGGCCAAATGCAAGATGTTTCTCAGATGTGATACTAAGGCTTAGATTGGCAGTGTTTGGCCTCACATGATATGACCTAGCTGGAGAATTTATTCTAGAAAATAACAATAGTATGTCAAAACGTTAGAGATGATGTTGCAAGCCATTTTGTGTGCAGAGCCTTGCACATTAACAGGAAAAGCTTCCTTTCAATATTATTTGATGCGTTCTGTACACAAACTATAGGGAGACTGTGTTCAACAATGTTTAGACCGAAATAAAAGAGCGTGCTGATGTATTAAATTCTGATGGCTCTGTGTCAGATTCAATAATTCACAAGAATCACCAAGGTAACCGTGTTACCTTAAAGTTTGAATGGGCTAAAGGTGAGATTTCAGGATTGGGTGCCAGGATGACAACACTTGACAATGATTACACTTAAGATGACTCTTGCGCCACCCATGACCTGCTGCCGAATTTCTGATTGGACATTTGGGACAAGCCCCTCAAAGACACTTGATGAAACATGCACCATGGTTCTGGAGTGACATGGATATCACGGTCTATCACCATCTTATGTTTCATTATTATTTTATTTTTTTATACACTGCCCAAGGTTTGTGCTGTACAATGTAATTACTCACTCAATGTTCTCGTATCTTTCCTTCATTCTCTCTTATGTACAGTTAATGGTCCCTACTCCCAGGCTGTTACTATGTTGCTCTTTTGTATTATTTTGTTGACTTTGGGTTACAGTTTGCTGTTTTTGAGGGCTCCACATGCTCTTCTTTCACCAGTAGCTGTCACTCTTGGTGCTCTTGGCTTATGCTTCATTGTCTTAATATTCAAAAATAAAAGTGTTGTATGTGTAATCAGTTTCCATGTTTTCCTTTTTCATTTAGCACACTAGGTTGGATCTTCTAAATTTAACACTGAACATGTTCTGATAAAGTTAAATGCCACCTCAAATGTTTGAGATTCGTTTTCTAGTGGTGGATATTTGTTTAGCTCTTGAAATGATAATCAGGATGCTAAATTAATCATTTTGTACCTTTTTTAAACCTTTTTGTACTTTAGCCTATTAGCTTAGCATTTTGCCAACAGGTTAAAAGGCAGTTTTGAAAGAAAAAATAAGAAAATGTGCTACATTTTTGATCAAACATTGAGAAAATGTCTCCATGACTGGAAGTTTCAGGTTATTTGTATCTGTAGTGTGTTGAAGTCAGGTAAAAATAGCTTAAATGCTGCATTGATTGAGGAAGAGAAGGAAGGTGTGAGGGAAAAAAAGATGTAATTTCTCAATCTAATGCACTAAACTGCATTAGATTGAACCAGATGAATCGGCATTCATCTGTTATTTTGTGTTTTTAGTTGGCCTTTTGTACTTTAGCCTACTAGCTTAGCATTTTGCTAACAGGTTAAAAGGCAGTTTTGAAAAAAAAAAAAGAAAATGTGCTACATTTATGATCAAACATTGAGAAAATGTCTCCATGATTGGAGGTTTCAGGTTATTTGTATCTGTAGTGTGTTGAAGTCAGGTAAAAATAGCTTAAATGCTGCGTTGATTGAGGAAAGAGGGATGGTGTGAGGAAAAAAGATGTAATCTCTCAATCTAATGCACTATCTGCATTAGATTGAACAGATGAATTATAGATTGAATAGATGAATCAGCATTCATCTGTTCTTTTGTGTTTTTAGTTGGCCTTTTGTACTTTAGCCTACTAGCTTAGCATTTTGCTAACAGGTTAAAAGGCAGTTTTGAAAGAAAAAATAAGAAAATGTGCTACATTTATGATCTAACATTGAGAAAATGTCTCTCCATGATTGGAAGTTTCAGGTTATTTGTATCTGTAGTGTGTTGAAGTCAGGTAAAAATAGCTTAAATGCTGCATTGATTGAGGAAGAGAGGGAAGGTGTGAGGAAAAAAAGATGTAATTTCTCAATCTAATGCACTATCTGCATTAGATTGAACAGATGAATCAGCATTCATCTGTTCTTTTGTGTTTTTAGTTGGCCTTTTGTACTTTAGCCTACTAGCTTAGCATTTTGCTAACAGGTTAAGAGAAAATGTCTCTCCATGATTGGAAGTTTCAGGTTATTTGTATCTGTAGTGTGTTGAAGTCAGGTAAAAATAGCTTAAATGCTGCATTGATTGAGGAAGAGGGAAGGTGTGAGGAAAAAAAATATTGAATTCTCTCAATCTCATGCACTAGTCACTTCAAACCAGTATTGTATAATGCACTTCTTACCAATTCTGCATTAAATGTTCCATGAGTATAGTCCTCTGTTTGGGACCATTGAGGTCAGTGGGTAAATGTGTAGGGACTTACAGGAGTACAGCATGGTTGGAGCCTTAAAGACACTGAACTGTAAATTCAGTACTGAACTATAAATATACCCAGACATCTGTGCTTCGCAACGTTTGAAGTTCACAGTAAGGTCTGCATGATCTTGTGTTAGCCACAAATGAATAACTGTGACATCTGGTTCATCTGTTCTTGTCATCCAGCTTAAACAAGGTAAGAAAAGAATAGTCTTTTTTTAGCAGACAAGTCACCCAAACATTTTGCTATATTTTAAAGATTCTTCCTGTCCTCTGCTATTTTGACTTTGAAAAAGAAAAATCCTGTCAATTTACCATCTCTAATGCTCAGTTCTACCCCCTTAATTGTGGTTAAAAGCACATTTTAAGCAGTCTGTTTTGCGAGTTCATAGAAAAGGTTCTAGGTCACTCGCCTCTTATTGCTGGGCCCAATGTTGAGATATTATGATTATGTTGTAGGTTCATCATTCAGGGTTTGTCTGTTTTACAGAAAAGGGGAGGGCAAGGGTCGGGTTGCATTCTCTCCTCACGCCATGTCTGGCTGGATCTTGTGAGACATCCATGAAGTTGGCAGTGAGTACCCAGACATGCAGTAACAAAATGTAGACCTATTTATCAAATATTCAACATCAGTTTTCTGACAAGTTGTCTTCTAGAAACTAGGCTATGTTTTCTAATCTAAAAGGCAGCGGGACTGAGGTTGATATAGCCTAACTTCCAAGTCTTATCTAGGCCTGATTAAGAGTTCTAGGAATTCAACCATGCCAACACAGAGATGTAGTGCAACAGTACACACACACACACACACACACGTGCTGACAGGAGCAGGTCACATTTGAAGGTCATATTAAGTTTTGATGTGAAGAGCAGACGGCACTTGAGCCATCTGAAATGCACTGCAGTCTTACATGCAATATTGTTTAAAGACATCCTACAATTATAAAGAGCCTGCTTTTTCTGAGTAAGAAAATAAAAGTAATATCATTTCTTAAAGTTACAGATAACCTAAAACTGAATATTCTGTCCGTTTTTATTGTTTATTTCAATTATGTAGGCCCTGTCTGTCATTTGTGTAACACATCGCTGACGTTTTACTGGTCAATTTTCCATTTAGAACAATGAGGGATTGATTTCACACTTCAAAAATAATGGAAAAGCACCATAAAAGTGTCGAGATAGGGCCTATATATGTCTTCTGGTTGCATTCAGTATCTTACCGAAATGTATGTAATTTTTCTTTTGTTAGGTATAACGAACAAAATCATGTTTTCGATCCAGATTCCTTTATTGAACCGTTTGTCCAACATTGATTTAGTCAAAAATCGGACTGATCCGATGCACTTGACGGCAGCAACTGTTCGTTGAAGGGAAATGTAGGCCTATAGCTTCAATTTCGATCTGGGCCCGTGTTCATAAAGAAACTTAATGCTAGTAGCTCCTAGTGACAAAATTCTAAGAAAATTCTTGGAAATGTGGGTGTTTACTCTTAAAATTAAAGAAAAAACTCCTAGTACAGAAAAAAGTAATTCAGAAAGCATCTTAACCCTTAAAAGAGGTCTTAAGGTCAAAATGGTTAGAGAGTACAGATGAGGACTTTTAAGAGGCTTAAGAGTTTCTTTAGTAGAGGAGAAAATAGCAGAGCAATGAAGAGGGAGAAGAAATATGATGCAGACAATGACAGTGAGTTAATAAGACGCTGTAGGCCTAGATGAGATCGTGCAGGGATCATGTTTGTGACTGATCTTATTAGAGACACGCTAATATCTCAGACACTGTGCAAGAATGCCATAGGGGGATGCCAATGATATAGGGGGTCAACCCCACCTCCTCACTAAGAAGAAAGTTTTTGTCTTTTCCTTACTCAGAGTTGCTCTCAGATCAGTCCCGAATTGCTCTTAAGCTAATACTCCTACGTAAAGGTTTTTCAGCTAAATTAAGAGTTTTCTGAGAGGATTCTTAGAATCTTTATGAAAACGGGCCATGTTCTTTATTCAGAAAGACCCACATCAAATGAATATGCACTAGGTCATATGAACCATTTTCATGATACATTTAATTTTATAATTTTTTTATGACCATTTGAGCCTCGTTGGTGATTCATGCGGGTTTGAAACGACATGAGTAAGTTTGATATCAGAGTGGTTTCTATTTGTGTTTCCTTTTGTGTCCAGCAGGTGTCGGTACAGTAATAAAGACTGAGCTTCATTTATCAATCTAACATGGAAACGAGGGCAGAAAATCACCATACGACATGGTTCACTTGTGATTCCCATCGTACTGAATGATCTACGTGGCTCAAAACAATCGTCATTTAAAGCATTGCCCCTAGAGGGCCAGGCCAGGATGAGGATGCAATTTAATGAAACAGAAGGATCTTAGCCTACTCTAAAAAACATCCGCTAACCTCCTAATTAGCCTACACGAACAATTATATGTGTACAATCTATTAATACAATTTAAATAAAAAAGATTTTTAAATCTTTTAGAATGCCACGGACCCCCAAATATGATAATTCCTATTATATCTTAACACGCCTGTGGACAACACATTTACTCTTTTACCCAACCAGTGTTATTGTTCAGTTGTTACAGGGAGTGTGTTAAAATATTTAACATATTTAACACAAATGTGTTTAAATCACACAATTTGTGTCATATATATATATATATATATATATATATATATATATATATATATATATATATATATATATATATATATATATATATATATATATATATTTATTTATTTTATAATAATCAAATTTTTTATTTTATTAATTTTAATCTAATTTAACAAATTAATAACCAACTAATAATTTTTACTCAGGTTCACATTCACACAAACAAATGTATTTATTTATTTATTTATATCTAATCTATTGCTTCATTCATTCATTTAATTTTATATTTTTATTTATTTTGTAGTTTTATTTATTTATTATGTTTTCTCTAGACATTGTTCACGGATCCCCTGTCACTCCCTTGCAGCCCCCTGGGGGGTTGAAACCAAAACCCCTGATGTAATCAAGGCTTGGTAGGCTACTTCATTCGTGTTCCTGTAAACATCCTTTGGCTATATGCAAAAAAAAAATGGTTTGGTTGGGCTCTGCGTTGATTGTACAGTGGACCGTTTAAATTGAGCAGAGTAACTTTTATGTGTAACTAAACTTCATTTGATTGACTGCACTTAAGTTTGATGATGAAAGGCTGAAATGTCAAGGCTAGAGCTGATATGTTGTATGCTGATATGTGCCTTTTTTTGTTGTTGTTTTTAACCTGATAATATATTTTAAGTCCCCTTGAGGTAAAAATCAAGCTATATATATATATATATATATATATATATATATATATATATATATATATATATATATATATATATAATTTTTTCTGTGTTGTTTTATTATGCTTTAAGACAATTCATATCAACACCGTTCCGTTGCTCAGTACTTTCTCTTTAAAAATTTAAAATCCCTGGTGTTTCTGACGTCACAAACTACTTTGTAAATTGTAACCAATCACGTCAACGTGCCGACGGGCTTTATTTCATTATCAGAGAACTAGCAGGGGAGTCTCAAGAGATGCCAGGTTATCTCTGTATATTTTTCGTTTGGTAAGATTTAGCGATATAGCGGGTGTATGATGTATAGCCTTTACCATGTTATAATGAGCCTTTCTCTCTACTAACGTTCTGAGTTGTTCATAACATTTCTGACGATTGTTTGAAGGCAGCTGGTATTTTTAATGGGTCATAGACACCCATCTATTTATTTTTTTTTAAAACAGCTTTTTAATGGTTAATGATCGGTTGTATTGAGTTGTCGGTTCAGAAAATAATCTCAATTAACAAAATGCTCTCATAATATACCAGATTTACTTTGCTGCATGCAAGTTCAAGCAACTTACAAATGTGCGCACACAAGCTGAGGTGTGAGGTGAGATTTAATCGTACAGCCACCGCTCACATCCATATTGATAAATGGCAAGATTTTGGAAATGTCCGTACACTACATTTTCTGTTGTAGGCTACGTTTGGTAAAATGAGGGCCAGCGACACCACTTCTCGAATCGCAATAAGGGTAAAATGGCTGCATATTGCTCTTATGCCATATCTTCACTATTGAAGTAAACTCTTTGACCCTTGTCCCATCTTCTGTCTTTCCTTCTGGTGTTTATTGGTAGCCAATATGTGACAGGTTGATGTGGACCAAACCATTTGGAGTGTTAGCTGGAATTTTATTTGGATGAAAAGCTTAAACGATATTATACAAAAAAATATCTCTCCTGCCCTGGTTATATCATTCCCACCCTCTCCTCTGTTATCCTTTCTTCCTCTCTCTCTTACACTCCATTTGTGATTAGTTTAACTCTTTCCTCGTTAGCACAATGTGACTCAGCATAACAGCTCACACTCGTGATCTGCACACTGTATGTGTGTGCCTGAGTCAGTTTCATAATATGGTAAGAATACAATATTTTATGCCTTTTTTAAGACGTGGGAAACACGCAGCTTTGTAGAAAGCATGTCAAAGGCTGAGAGAGTGGTCAACTTTAGACTAAGTGTTCTCAAGTCAATGTCGCAATGCAGCTGCTGCACGGATGCTGTTGCTTAGCAACCAGCGCATCACCAGAAGCTGCTCATGGTTATGCAAGTCCCTTCTCTCTTTCTGTCTATCTCTCTTGATTCATCTTCATTTCTCTCACCTCTGGGCTTTATTCATTTGGGTATTTTTTGCCAGATCTGCCCTAAAGTCTGTTTTAATGTTGATGACAAACTGTTGTCTGTCCGACATAAAGATTGTCCAGGTACCTCACAGACTCATGGACTTTTTTTATTGGTGGATTGGATGCAGATTGTGGGAGTAATTGTCTGAATAGGAAATATTTCATTTTATTCTGATGTATGTTGCATGTTGTCGGCTTGATGGATTTCTTGTCAAACTGAACAATCAGATAAAGAGATGTTACTGTACATAGACAGTCCAATAGTTATAACTATTCTCACATTGATAAAGTGAATGTGGTATTCCCCCAGTTAAAAATGTGTTTGTGTCGCTGACAATCTTCTTGGTGGTTGCTAGGTCATTGCTATGTTGTCCTAGTACGTTGCTAGGTCAATGCTTTGGGTGTTCTGGCTTACAGTTGTAGTGTCAAAATTATTCAACCCCCATTCCAAATGTAGGTTTATTGGCAAAATGTTTAGACTTTCTGCTGTTTGCAATGAACAATTCAAACATAAGTAATTGAAATAGCTAACACAAGTGGGTTGCACAAATTCAACTGAAAATGCAACTTTTAATGTCTTCTGCAGTCTCTGTATTATTCACTTCATTTAATTTCATTTTCTCTTTATTTGAAAGGGGAGAGTGTACATTAATCAACATTGAAACATGTTAATGTACCCAGAGTTAGCTCAAAAGTGCAAATTTTCATCAGGAGTCCCCCAGCCGGGTCTAAAAAAGGCAACCTTAAAGCTACACTGTGTAACTCTTTTAGTTTATTCTTAGCTAAAAACACTTAGTTCTTTGAAAAATATATGTGCTCGTTAATATATATTTACTTCGTTCAAGTAATAAAATATTCTCGTGAGTGTATAATATGCCATTGAAAATACATACGGGGTAAGGGGTTCTAATGCACGGTCGCTATGTTGCCCCTACATCTTGAAAGTACATCAGCCAAAGAGGGACATACCCGTTAATTCAAGCTTCGCCTTTCGCGTTTACGTTTGAGTTAACACTCATGGACGAAGAGTCGAACTGGAAGCCATGTTAATCTTGGACTACATTGGCCACCGTAGGAGTTAAAATGAAAACGGAATTGAGAGGAACAGAAACTAATATTCACTGGATGGTCATATACCTTTTCACCGCTAAATGGGGGTAAAAATCACACAGTGTAGCTTTAAAGATAACCACAGGTATCAAATTACATACAACACATTATGGTTAAGAAATACAATTCATATAAAAAAATATATATAATGTTTATAACAAAGTGCACACAGAAAGCATTAATGCCCACAAGTTTGGCTCTCTACAAGCCATTTTTTTGCATTCTTTCTGAATGAAAAGAATGACAAAGACTCTCTGATGTTTTCGGATAACCTGATAACCCCCTTTCAACCCCTTCATGGCAAGCATTTTCAGTACTTAGTAAGTTTGCTGTTATGATCTGCTACAAACGAGATGTTTAATTCTGAGGAATCTTATCCCATTCCTCATGAGCAAAGGCCTTGTTCTTGCAACCACCTTCTTTAAATCCCACCAGAGATTTTCTATTGGGTTCAAGTCAGGTAACTACAGTATGATGGTGACAGTCTTCCAGGACTTCTGCAACCAAGCCTTGGTGGTTGCCATCATTGACGGCAAGACGTTTTCTCCTCAGGATTTCCTGATACTTCATTGAATCCCTCTTGCCTTCCACACGCTGCAGGTGTATAGTCCAAGAGGTGTATCACCAAGCCCCACAATGCTTACGGCAGAGTGTTCTTTTTAGCATATGCTTCATTCTTTCTTCCTCCAGACATCCCGCTGATCCATAGGACTGACTGACTTTTCTTGTTCTTTTGGGTCAGTAGGTGTATATCTTGGAGTTCTAGCATGCGTTTAGTATGTGCCTTACTGTGCAGCTGAAATCTCAATGCCTGTTGCCACCAAGTCTTGCTGCAGGTCTTTTGCAGTTTTTTTCTCAGTTTTTCTTAACCTGGCTTCTCAGAAATCTAGTTGAAGCTGTTGATAGCTGCCTTTTCTGTCCCGAGGTAGTGTAACCAATGTTCCTTTAAATTTGATCTTAAAAACTATGCTTCCAACAATGTCTCTAGGAACATTTAGTGCCATTGCAATCTTTTTGTATCCTGTTACTTGTTTGTGAAGATGATGATATCTCTACGTAATGTTGTGGCCTTTTGGAAAGCTCATTGGTTTTTACTGTGGGGGATGACAGTTTCTGCAATGTTGACTGTTCCAAGATGGCCGACACCATGGGCGTCAGTTTGGTTTGAAATGTGCTGGGGACAGAGACGTATTCGGAAGGGCATTTTCAAAAGTGCTGGGTACAATGATGCATTCATTCTTTTTCTCTTTTCGAGTAGGTCATGTTTTGAAAGACGATGTCCTGTAGCTTCCTGATGTACATAAATAAAAATGAGCACAATGTCCGAGTATAGTGAGTATATAGAGTATATACGCCTTAATGCATATGTACAGTGATGGTCCAGAGGTAGAATTTTTGCCTAGCGTGTCGGGAACTCAGGAGGTTCGAGGTTCTAATCCGCACTCGTATAGTTATTTTTCCCTCATCAAAACCAATAATGTTTATCAGTGGTTGAATTGATATAACGTTTATCAGTGGTTGTATATGTTTTGATGAGGGGAAAAACGTTTGTGTGCATTTTGATTTGTGATTTCACCGGAACCAATCTCCGCAACGGCTTGAAGCGCAATTCCGAAAGAAGGCAACACATTTCAGTGCTAGATCGCCTGATATTTAACAAACAAATGAAACGAATGCTGTTAACTGGAGATGTTTTATTTGTATTGGTACATCTGTGCCGCGAGATGTTTCAGAAAGTGGTGGGGACAAAATCGACCCTGGCAAAAAGTGACGCCTATGGCCGACACTTCATTGTGTCTGGAGCGGTCAAATGTGGATTCTATATATACATACGGTTCTGGCTAGTTGAATGGGTAGTTGAATGTATCTGAATGGTTGCTACGATTTTCTAGTGCTGCGTTCCAGTCCACTTTTAGACATGTGCTTGCAAACTTCCCTAAGCTCTTCCCTGCCGCCATTTTGAAGTGCATTCCACTTTGTGAAGTGGACGAGGGAAGTTTATATGGACAGACCCTCACTCCCTTGTGAGTCTACTTACACTTCAGGCAGCTCCAGACATAGATATGTATATAAAGGCTAGATGTGTTGTCCGCGCTGCTGGCCAATGGAGGTTGGCAGTCTGCACCTGGCGGGCATCTTGTCACAGGCAGCTCAATAAAATAATAATCAAGGGCTTAGGACGTTCCAATTCAGCCCATTGCCGTTTCTGCAAGTAGTAGGCACTCATGCAGACGTAAGCAATGACGTACATCCAAGTGAACGAGATGGAGGGAAGTTAGCGAGTGAAGGGCATGACGATTTGGACTGGAACGCAGCATCGGTGTTTAGTTATGCGTCACACCCAAGTGTGTGATATTCTAGATACAATTTAAACGCAAGTTTAGAAATTTGCACCCCTATTATGAACAATAATAGCAAGGTACAACCTTAGCAAACACCAGTAATAAATGCCGATAAACGCCAAATTGCAGTTAACACAAACAAATAATAAAGAATTTTATGAATTCTACTTTAAGACACAGTAGTGAGTAGACATAACATCTTCCGGCACGTCCTGCTGCTCTGTGGGCAGCCTCTGCAGGACCATCCTCATCTTCTCCTTCGTCACAGCTCTCCCTTTCTCTCTCATCCCCTCCCGTCCTCTCCACGCCCAGTGATGATGAATCAGGCCACCCACTTGGGTGCTCTGAACTAGAACAGCAGCCTACTTCTCAGTATAATTAGAGCTAAAACCAGAGGTGTGTGTGTGTATGAGTGAGTGTTGAGGGAGAAAAGGTGGCCTTGGACGTGTCACTTTGTCTTGAACTTTGAAAAGGCTCAGCTTTTTCTACCTCCAGGAAGGGCGAGAGACCGAGGCTGCTCATTTCAGTGTGAACAGCGGAGTGACAGTAAAATACATATCCATCTCTCTCTGCAGGAGTTTGCGGTGGATGGGTGTGATTAAGAAGTTTACAATCCCTTCGAGTGGGCCTACAGAGCCGAGGATTGCGTGCACAGCTGGTGATGGAGAGAAGGAAGCTGTGGAAGGAGATTGAGATAAAACTGGATGGACAAGAAGCTTAGAGCAGACTGGCCTCCTTTGAAAGAAGCACTTCTCTTTACACGTTTTTTGTTTCATAATGGGGGTCAGTGAGTGCAGTAGAGTTGGATTACATTAGCGCAGTATTGTGGGCCAGGCTTTTTGCAGCACACATGCACATTACATGCGAGCAATACAAATTAAAAATAGGTGAACAGCAAATTGCTTTCAGATAATAAAATGGTTCAACTTATGATTATGAGGTCACAGGGGAGCAAACATTTGGGCACATCTGATGTTCCTCTTGAGCATTAGTGTTCATTTTAATAAAATAGCATGTTAATGGAAGGATGTAGAATATTCAGGGGAGAAAATAAGAGCACAGAAAACATTGTGTTATGAAATGAAACTGCATGTTTCTGTACTATACACTCAGAATAGTTAGATGTTGATGTCAGTGCTTGTAAAAGTATTTATGTACTTATGTTTTTATGATTGTCAGTGGAGAAAGATACTTTTCCATGCGGATGACATCAGCAAGGGCTAATAGGGCCTCTTATATAAAAAATGCTGGGTTGTTTTAACCCAATTTTGGGCAAAATATGGACAAGACCCAGCCATTGGGTTACATTTTTAAATTACAATTATAACCCAACGGGCTGGGTTTGTCCATATTTTACCCAAAATTGGCAGTATTTTTTAGAGTGTGTGTGAAATTAATTCTTGAATGAGAAAAAAATATAGGGTGAATTTTGGTGAAATTTTATGAATTGATTGGATCATTTGATTATTTTTGTTTGCTAATTGCTGTTATCTCCATGTGAGTGACTGGTTGTTTGAGGGGAGGAATGTCAGCCTTCGCTCCATTGCACATTTCATCAGAGTAAGAGGGAGGGGGCCATTTTTAATAAACTGCAATATTCTGTGAAAAATAAGAATGGTCAATTTTTGAGTTCATGATGACTTTAAAAGGATAGTCCAACCAAAAAAATATATCATAATTTATTCACTTCCATTGTATGGACAAAAAATACAATGGAAGTCAGTGGGAACCGAAACAGTTTGGTTAACATTCCTAAAAATAGGCTAAGTGTTTTGGTTTGCATTGACCTCATTCTATAGACAAAAAAGGTCAATGGGAACTAAAAGTGTTTGGTTATCAACATTCCTCGAAATAGTATGTTATGTTGCACAGAAGAAAAAAAAAGACATAGCCTACAGGTGTGTTACAGCACAAGAGTGAGACAATTATGACCATTTCTGATTTTTGGGTGGATTATCCCTTTAAAACAGACAGTGTGATTTCCCTCACCTGACTGCATATGGTGCATACATCTAAAACTCTCTGCTTCACATTTGAGGCATTATTAGCGAGCAGGTTTTGGTGCTGTTTCGTGAAGTCTGACATTTATCAGTCTAGTTTTAGGTTTAAATGTTTGTGTCCGCTTTTTGCGTCTCAACCAGCAGAGGGAACTAAAGAGCTCTGTGACGGAAACAGAACTTTTGAGGGAAGTAGTGTGAGATGTTTCTGCAGGTGTATGATGAGTGTGTGCATGTGTTTGCATATTTCCTGTCTCAGCATGTTTGTTGTTCAAAGTGCTTCTATTATCTTCAACCTCCTTGATATCTTTAACCTTTTTTACTTTCCTACTCAACTCAATGTGCAATCTGACTACCTCCCAACCCCCTCTGTGCCCTTCTAGATCCACAGTTATGGAAAAACAGAGAGAGAAAGAGGGGATATGAGGAGGAATTATGTTCCACATAATATGTAGCACATATTATAGCACATCCTAATACAGTGGTTCTTAACTCCAGTCCTTGGGACCCACTGCTCTGCATATTGTGTATGTCTCCCTTATTTAACACACCTGATTCAGATCCTCAGCTCGTTAGGATAGACTCTATGAACTGAACTGAGTGTGTCAGATAAGAGAGACATACAAAATGTGCAGAGCAGTGGGTCCCAAGGAACTGGAGTTGAGAACCACTGTCCTAATATACTCAGACTGAATGGTAGAATGAAGTATACATCACTGTGTAAGTATATTGCCATATGCATAGAATGGGCCGGTCTGAATTCACAATCTGCTCAGTCACTGGGATTTTCATGCACAATCATTTATAGGTTTATAAAGAATCGTGTGAAAAGGGAACAACATTCCAGTATCGGCAGTCCTGTGGCGAAAATGCCTTGTTGATGCTAAAGGTCAGAGGAGAATGGGCCGACTGATTCAAGCTGATAGAAGAGCAACTTTGACTGAAATAACTTGTTACATCCGAGGTAAGCAGCAAAGCATTTGTGAAGACACAACATGCACAACCTTCAGGCAGAAGCCTATTCTGTGTTTGCATTAGTCCGTTAAAATATGGGCTTTTGCTTATCTGGGCACAATCAAAGATCTTTCGTCTCAGTCTATGTTTGATGCTGACGTCATATTCAGTGGTCGTTCGACATCATCTGTGAACACTGAGCGCTCAACAGAAGTGGCTGGCTTATGTTTTATTTTAGACTTGCTTCAAGGCATATCTTCGACAACTGGACAACTATCAGTCGTCTTCATGGGCAAATGCAAGTTTCCTGATAGCTGGGTGAACAACCCAGCGTTTAAGGACTGGCTCAGCCCTGTAGTAGTGAATAACAGGCAGGCTTATAGAGGTTATGGGTGTGACGTCACCATCGGCCGGTGTGCCTGCAGTTACTCACAGTGAGTGGCAAAAAGACTGAGCGGCTGTATACGTTTCAGCGTGAATGCTGCGAAAACAAACACAACACATATAAAGTGGGAAAGAGCTTTTGCGAATGACTGTAGAACTAGATTTGAATGAATAGATTTAGAGCACGCATTCCATTTTTATATGTTATAAATGTCGAAATCTGTGTAAATAATAGAAAGGTCGCCGCTGATTAACACTTAATTCAGTGTCATGCTGGTTTTTAAAAAAATTCTGAAGGTAGTAAAATAGGTATTAAAAAGTAGTAAATTAAACTTAAGGAATATTGTATACCCTGAATTTGCAAGAGCTCACCAAAATTGGACAGTTGAAGATCGGAAAAATGTTGCCTGGTCTGATGAGTCTCGATTTCTGTTGAGTCATTCAGATGGTAGAGTCAGAATTTGGCGTAAACAGAATGAGAACATGGACTGGCATTCGTGCCTTGTTACCACTGTGCAGGCTGGTGGTGGTGGTGTAATGGTGTGGGGGATGTTTTCTTGGCACACTTTAGGCCGCTTAGTGCCAATTGGGCATCTTTTAAATGCCACGGCCTACTCGAGCATTGTTTCTGACCATGTTCATCCATTTATGGCCACCATGTACCCATCTTCTGATGGCTACTTCCAGCAGGATAATGCACAAAGCTCAAATCATTTCAAATTGGTTTCTTGGTTCAAAGATGCTATAAGGGGGTCAAACACAGTATTAGTATAGTGTTCCTAATAATCCTTTTAGGTGAGTGTATATATATATGTACACATACACTTGTGTGTCTGTAGGCTATTCATTTAAAAATGTATATAGTTCAGCAAAAAATGAAGAAACCAGAAACTGCACAAGCTGAAAACTTCTGTGACGCAGCACAGAACCAAGCATAACCCATTTAATGTAGCATGTGCATGTATTGTCATGAAACTGCTCTGATACACAGTGTTGAGGATCCAAGAGCAGTTGTTAAAGGGGTAATCTAGAATCGTAAATCCATATAACAGACAATCCAAGTAGACAACAGGCAGAAAACACAGGGTAATCCAAAAACCATGAATGATTGAAATGAACAGGCTCATAAAATTTTAGCTAAACAAGGTAATGACACGCAGGTGAAAGTAATCCAGGCTAATTAGATCTGGCAATGGTAGTCCATAGTGCGATAACCAAGATGAAAGGAGTGCCCTCTTGTGGAAATCAAGGGCAATAGAGCTGGTGAATGTAACAAGTATTTACATTATTTTCATCTATATATATATATATATATATATATATATATATATATATATATATATATATATATACACATATTTTTTTAAGAGACCAGAAACTACACAAGCTGATGATTTTTGTTTGCTTTAGCACAGAACCAAGTATAACCCATATTTAATGTAGCATGACAAGTTTTCTCTCACCTTACATTATTTTCATTCATGGTTTTTGAGGATAAGGGCATATCAGGGCAACGATTTGCCTTATCTGTTTGACAGATGAATTCAGGAATCAGAAAGAGCTTTATTTCCAAGGATGTTCACACACACAAGGAATTTGTCTTGGTTTTTACTTCCAGTTTACTATTTGCACTCAGCTGTTCAGAACAGAACTGTGAGCCTTTTTTTGATTTGCAGCCAACCAAAACTACTGATACAGCCTGCTTTACAGCAGTTAAAGGATACCATTTTCATCCATAAAATATCTGAAATGTTAATTGCAGTCTATTCATCTTGTTCTTCTTGTAACCATAGTACCAAGAAGCAGCCTGTGTTCAATAAATATTATGAACATCTTCTGAAGCTTGATCTCATTTCTCTCAGTGTGCATTTCAAATCACAGGACAGAGCATTCTTCACCCTCTCTTTTCTTTCCCACTGACCTATTTTTGATCTTCTGTGCTGTTTTGCACTCCATGCCAGATTAACATTTCACCAAGCAAGACGAGTGGAGACAAGGAGAGAGCAAAATCTAAGATGAAATGACAGCTCTAGACGCCCACACTCTTCTCGCTTTTCAACTCCGCTGCCCTGGTCTCCACCGCTCTTCTGCTTCTTCCTCTCTCCTTTCATCTGCTCTCCTTCCCATAATCCAGTCCTCCCTTATTCAACTTGGTCACCCGGCTTCAGATAGCCAAAGAGACCACAAGAAACATGCAAGGACTGTTTTTCCAATTCATTTGTTGCAGTCATCATTAACATATTTCAGCTTGAGTGAGTGCTTTTCTTTGTGGGAGAGAGATGGGAGTTTAAAACATGGATGAGAGCAATTCTCACAGTGAATAATAATAGGTCACGCTGAATGGAGTTTCATCACCTTGCTTTTTCTTTTCTCTCTTCTACTCTGATGTGCTCAGGCAGTTATCACTCGCGTAACTTACGGCGGAAAAGTTGGATCATACGCATTGCAAAGCCAGTAATGAATCTGGCCATTTTTGAAAAATCTGCTGTGACACAGATCTGCCCTGATTTCTGTCATCAAAAGCGATGGATTGGCTTTGCGGTGTGAAAAAAGATGCAGCGTGGAATAGGAAGGGCGATATTTCAAAGACACATCTGCCTCAATGGATTTCTGTCTCCCTCAGTTCCTTCCTGTATGGCTGTGCTAATGAATGCATGCATGCATTAAACACTTGCACAGCAGCTGTACTGTCAAGGGAGAGAAACTGCATTTTTGCAGCCTTATGACCAAGCGCCCCCCTCCCCGCATCTGTTTCAGTGACCTCACAGTTGCTAGGGTAACGGGGATTCCTAGCTCATGGATGGATCTGATTGGTTCAGAGATTGAGAAGGATCCTCTAATTGGGTCAAAAGCGCGGACTAAGAGAATACACAAGATGTAACCAAATTTGCATGTGGTAATTTATGTTTGTGTGAATGTGTACTGGCACTGTAACCACTGACTCGTAATGAATTCTTTTATTTTGTTACCTTGTTACTATTGGTGCTCAGCTCAAGCCTTGCCCCAGAACATTGATGTGCTGCTAGGCTGATTATAAAGTAGTAAACAGCCAATGGCACATGATTGTGGGCCACAGATGTTTTGTGTTTGTCCATGAGTTTCTACAGCCTCATTTCAGGCTGAGTTTCAATGTTCTTCCAAGAATTCTCAAGTGGGTCAACTCAAACCGATTGGTGTTTACAAAGCTAGTGCAAGAAGCAAAGATGCAGATGAGCTAAAGAAAAACAAGTGAACTAAAGATACATACATCAGACACTGTTGACCCCGATTCTCACGCACTGCCCTGAGTCCTCGCTGTCCTCCTCAGAGTCCACGCTTTAATGACATAATGTTGCTTAGACTGTCCAATGTGAGCACTGTACTGAAGCCTAAAATGTCACAAATGCAAGCATGTGATGAATGATGATACATGCAAGCATGAATAAATGAATGAAGCATTTATATGAAGCAAGCTCTTTACAGTCATGTCGTGGTCTCTGCTCAACCACCACCAGTGTGCAGCATCCACTTGGTTGATGCGACGGCTGCCACAGTACAAAGGCTCCAGTGCACTCACAACATGCCAGCTATAGGTGGCCATAAATGCCATTGAAGAGAATGTGGCCAGGACACCCTCTCTCTTTAAGAGAAGTGCCAAGGGATTTTTAATGACCACAGAGAGTCAGGACCTCGGTTTAACCGTCTCAGTCCGAAGGACTGTAAATTTGACAGTATAGTGTCCCCATCAACATACTAGGGCATTAGGACCTACACAGACCACAGGGTTATGGATATGACAATGTTATTGTCAGTGTTGGGGAGTAGTTAACAGTGGCGAAGCTTCTTAACTCTAACTTCATTTTTCAGTAGCTTGGCAGTAGCTCAGTTGCTTTTTAAACAGTGTAGCTTTTCCAGTAGCTAATTACTTTTTGCAGCAAGTAGCGGTGTGACGCGAGCAAAAGCTACATTGCTACATTGTAGAACCTGCGCGAATCAGCGCGATGCAAGGATATTCTTCTTGTTAGATTACAAACTCATTTTTTGCCATTACCGCCACCTGTTGTTTAATCACGCATCTTGCGGCTTAACGGTTCACTGACGTACAGAAGTGGGTTGACACACCCATATTATGATTATATAGCAAGACAGCAGATTTGGAGGATGGAGAAACAACTAGACGTTAATTACCCATGGCCTTATTTGTCCAAGTTCAATCAGTATTTTTGAGAAAATGTTCTACATGCAATTTACGTTGGATGTATATTTCGTTCTTGCAATGTTGTAGGCTATTTGTTGCAATTTTCACCTTGACAAACAGTCAAAGATATTTTAGTGTTGTGTGTAATAAAATAATACTCTTTGAAATCGTAATTGTACTTGCATTATTTTTAAACACTAAATATTTTTCTTACAAAATTATTGTAGCTTGTAGTGTAGCTAACTACTTTTCTAAACGGGTAGCTTGACTGTAGTTAAACTACTTTAACTTACGAGTAGCTTGTAGCTTGTCAAACTACAGTTTCAGAGTAGCTTCCCCAACACTGGTTATTGTTTGGTCTTGGTGGAATAGATCTGCTACGCTGCTGCTGTTGATTACTGCCACTGCTCCAGAGCAAATACAGGAACTTGCTACTTGCAAATATATCCGCCGATATCCTGCTGTGAAAGA
Source organism: Hybognathus amarus (assembly GCA_030378365.1). Lineage (NCBI taxonomy): Eukaryota > Metazoa > Chordata > Actinopteri > Cypriniformes > Leuciscidae > Hybognathus > Hybognathus amarus. The sequence goes on along the minus strand of JAQIUQ010007408.1, from coordinate 137,102 downwards.
CATACTGCTGCTGCACAAATGGCATATACTAATTACCCATAGCAAGTCTATACAAGTAGAGCTGGGGAGGCTGGAGGGTTTAAGATGAACTTTGAAAGGTCGTCTGCTATAGTGAATGATAACCAGACATTTAAATGTTGGGATGCAAGCTCATTGGCTGCAGATGCCATATGAACCAATTAGCTTATGTCAAGTATAGTTGTACTATGTAAATATCATCCAGCTTGCATTAAGGACCCATCAGTCTGCGCTATCTAGAGTTATTATTATAGAAATGTATAACAGTCTCTTATAGAGGCTGCATTTACAGGTGAAACTTGAAAAAATTGAATATCATAAAATTGAATATAATTGAAACAAAAAGTACTTTTTTTGTGTTTCAGTAATCAACTTAAAAGGTGAAACTAATATTGACTCATTATATGCAAAGTGAGACATTTCAAGCCTTTATTTTTTATAATTTCAATGGCTGGGATTTTCATAAGCTATAATCCATAATCATCACAATTATAACAAATAAAGGCTTGACTTGAGGTCTCTACTTTGCATGTAATGAGTGTGTAATAAATTAGTTTCACCTTTTTGAATTACTGAAACAAATGAAATTTGCACAGATATTCAAATTTTTCGAGTTTCACCTGATTAAAATAAGTACAGTAAAACAGTAATATTGGGAAATATGATTACAAGTTAAAACATGTTTTCTATTTATATATTGCAAAATGTAATTTATTCCTGTGATGGCAAAGCTGAATGTTCAGCATCATTTCTCCATTCTTCGGTGTCACATGATCTTTCAAAAATACATTCAAATGGGCTGATTTGGTGCTCATTGTTTGGCTGTTGTAGATCATGTAAAGGTAGAGTCAGTGCTTAAGAAAAGCACAATCATGCATCCAAAATGAAGCACTGCCAAGCACTGAATAACTCAGTTATGTAACTCCCTAGCTGTGTGTAAAAAGTGGTGAGAAATCTTGCCATGGATATGAGACATTGTTCCTGTTGGTTAAGCAATGTTCTCTGACACAACTGCTTGTGTCCATCTGCATGCACTAAACAACAGTCGCTGTTAGGTCTGTCTTTAAATAACAAGACACATGACTGGACAGCAACTGCCTGTCTCTGAATCTCCATGTGAGATTCTACATTTTAAGTCTATTATAAGTGTAAAAAGAAATATAAGGACAATATAGATCATGCCGTGAGCATTTATTATGCTCTGAGAAGCATTGATGACTGAGAAGCATTATCTGGTCTTCTCATGATATCTGTTGAGCTGTGTGTATGCATGAGAAAGAATTGCAACTCGATGAAACATGCGGTTAATGCCATTCGCGCTCCTCATGACTTATTGGAGCTCTGAAATTAGTTTGAACTGTCTGTTAATGCAGAAAGTATATTTATAAACTCTCCATGGTGAGGTGGTTTGAGGGGAAGAAACGCCCACCCCTCGTGCTGGTCATGCTGGACTATTCCTGGTTACTGGGTCACTGGGGCAGGTGAGGTCCTTACTACTGAGAGGAGAAGAGCAGCTGCTGTTCCGTTCCCATCCATGAGTGCTTTGCTCCATGAATCCATTGCCAATATAGGCTACCTATAGATGCTGCTTCATATTACAATTTACACTTTTGTAAACACTTTCAGAAAAACAACACCTTACTCTACATCTAAGGTTCGTAGTTATTAATGTTAGGCCTATTATTATTTACATTAATATAAATACGTATGCACTTAACGGACACTATAGATCCAAAGTAACTTACAATAATTTAACAAAAGTAATTTGTCATGAATCCAACAATATTCGTATACTTACAGAAAGAAAGAAAGAAAGAAAGAAAGAAAGAAAGAAAGAAAGAAAGAAAGAAAGAAAGAAAGAAAGAAAGAAAGAAAGAAAGAAAGAAAGAAAGAAAGAAAGAAAGAAAGAAAGAAAGAAAGAAAGAAAGAAAGAAAGAAAGAAAGAAAGAAAGAAAGAAAGAAAGAAAGAAAGAAAGAAAGAAAGAAAGAAAGAAAGAAAGAAAGAAAGAAAGAAAGAAAAAGAGAAAGAAGGGGAGTTGGGTCTTTATAGGGATGTTCGCCAGCGTCATATGTGACGTCACGAAATGGGCGTGAGCGCGAACTGGTTGGCAAAAAGAACCAAAACATCCGCAGCAGTCTATGTGTTCTGTCAGCAAAAATATAATTCTTTGTAAGAAAAAGCTAAAAGGAGATATAAGGTAAAGCTTTTATATAACCAGGGTTCATGTTCTATGCCTGATCCATATCACCTGAGTGAGAATTGGAACAAAAGTCCTAACACATGGCCAGATTTGACATTCGACGATCATCGACACGCCATCTATGCTTATCAGAGAGTCAAATGAAGCGCGTACAAATCTTTAGATGCCTATAAGTCATAATTACGAATATTACTTGTGTTAACTGGATAACTGGTAAATTTGTTACAACTAGAGTAAAATAGAGGTGCAATTTGTCCATGGGCTATATTTTGAATCAAAATTATCTTACCTCTGATTTATAACATTGGTCAACATAGGCCTATACGTAAAAATGTATCAAAGAAAATACAATAATTTGCCCTTAATCTATAAGGGTGTGTACACAGATGATACACTGACAGTACAGTACCCAATCTTTGGGTTAAATTATGACTTTATAATACTGTGCGGCATACGGCCATTCCTTTTCTGCCAACCAGAGCACATGCAACCGCGTCGTGACGTCACGGGCGGAAGATCCCTATAGAGTGCCGAAGTGATGACGTCACTTTGTAGGACAACTCGGAAGCTACGCGGCGCATGGGTTCCTTCAGTCGAAAAGCAATGCATTTTCCCCATAGACTTTTGGAAAATCGTAAACAACAAGATCTGTGTTTAACAAAGGGTTGTGACCTTTACACGTTTTGTCTAGCAAGATAATCTTTACAAGTTAATCCAAAATGTATACATTTTTAAGCCTATATAAAGATTTTAAAAAACACAATCAGACACAATAAAGTTTAAAAAACCACAAGCAAGTTATAACTGTGTGTTCTATGTCATAGATGAAAACGTGAAAATATTTAGAGGCTCTGTTCACCACAGACCTTATTTCAGGCGATTTAGCAAAAACCCATTCAAAAATCCCATAGGCTTTAGAGCGAGGGAACCGTAATGCTAAAATGCTAGCTCACTTCCGCGTTTTGGCCTACAGAGTGACGTCGTAACTTCGGCACTCTATTGTTGTTGCGAGGCATCTTTGTTGTTGTTAATATACTTGATTGGTTGTAGAGTGATCAATAGCCATATATAATTATAATATGATTTATATAATGCTCATTCTAAAAAATGCTGGGTTGTTTTAATCCATATTTGAAATTTGGAGAAACCCAATCATTAGGTTTAAAAAACATAGTTAAAAAACTAAAGGGTTGATGTACGGAGAAATCTAATTTTCCTTGAGCTTTTTTTAATTCTAAGAGGTCATCATATTATTATGAGTATATACTGTAAGTTTCAGAACTGAAAACGTATAAAAGCTTTTATTGACACCAGTCTCAGCAAACAACTCGTTTTCAAAAGTGGGGAACTATGATATCAAGAGGATAAAACACCACCCCCGCAGAAGAAGATCAACGCGGCCGGTTAAGCCCCGCCCACAAATTCGCGAATTGCACGCATAGCTAAATAACATATAGGCCTACCTCGTGATGACAAACCGGATCTAGCTAGTACCAGCAATACAAAATATTGTGCAGTGCCTGGTTACGGAAGACAGTCGCTGCATAAGCTTCCTGTGGATTCCAATAGGACTGCATGGATACACTTTATTTTTAATGATGTTCCAGCTGATGAGGTAAAACGTTATCCGTCTGTCGCTTCATTTCACTGAGGATTGTTTTGTCAACAAGACTTGGATTGCAGACCGATTAAGAGTAAAGAACGGTGCTGTGTCGTCAGGAATGGTGCAACACACGGACTCTGGGGTCGAATCATTCCGGTTGCCATTTTACAACATTGGACATTTTCAAAACAATTTCCCGCAAGTGCACCAACCGGTGAGTTGAAACTCATTATAATATGCAAAATGTTATTTTTCTGAGTTGTCTTTATAAAGAGTTAAGTCTCTTGAGGCGGTGATGTTTGTTTGAGTTTTGTTCAATGTAGAGTGTTCCAAATTGTAAATGATGGGTAGTACTGTATGTTGCTTTAGAAGGACGCTGCCTATGTAGGCAGTGTTTTGGAATACACTGTGCCCACTCTGTATTCTCTCAAGGAGATTCTTCACCAACAAAACTAGCAAAGATAGGTCACTTGTGGAAAGTCAGCATTGGAGTGAGGAAGGAAGGGGTTAGGGATAAATATTTAGGGCCAAGGGTTTAACCTTGCCCTCATCCCTATTTAGATTGTAGTAGAGAGAAACTGTGTGTGGTGTGTTTCACTATGCCAGAGCTTACTGCTTGATGTTGGTCTTTAATAAAATGTTTGACTGTCAGATCTACAAGCAGAGTGAGTCATATTCACACTAGTCTGTGCATCACTTGGAATGAAGATGATGAGTCAGCCGAGAGTTCTTTAAGTAGCACATCAAGGCCCTGTTCTCTGTGAGTACAAACCAGTGAGAACATACTGCTCTGCAAACACACAGCCATTCCATAATCAGCTCTCATCTCATGCAGATAATGCTGCTTTGATTCATTATGACAATGAATATCGACAATGAAAAGTCTTTTACAAGATCACTGCATGCTTTTGGCGAATATTATGGCTGTTTCTCTAACAACAATCAAAACCTGATTTTCAGGTTTAAGTAAATTGTAAGTAATTATTATTATTTAAGCCTGTGTTAGAGAGAGATATAACCATTGATAATAATAATAATAACACACAGCAATGTATGTTTTTGTTATTATTATTAATTAGCCCCTTTAAATTAGAAATGTATTTATTTATTTTAGCATGTAAAACAGGCCTTGATCTTTGTTAAAGAGACAGGCAAATTCAATGATGATGATGATGATAATAATAATGATAGTAACAAATATTATAATTATTTTTAGAGAGGGCCCTATCTTGCACCTAGCTCAAATGACTTTATACACTGACACATTTATCATTCCTATTTTGCATTCGCGCAAAGCGGGCTTTTTTCCTCCACAGTCGCACGTCAGTAAACTAGAAAATGAACCTGCGCTCCCTCGGGCGGGTCGACGCAAAAAGAGGCATAAAGAAAAATAGGCATAAAGGCCTGTTCACACGGGGATGAATTTGCGTTATATTTGTGTTAATTTGCACGTGTTATTCGCAGACGTTTCATGACTAAACGCCTCATGACTAAACAGGGCGGCAATGTGAGTGTTTTCACCGACGCGTAAAACGCCATGCGTAAAAGCGTCATTTTCGTTCGGGTTCGTTTTTTCAGTTTGACGCGCTGTGTCAAAAACTATCCGACCAATGAGATTGCTGCTTTTGCTCACGTGTTTAGAGCTTCTGAAGTCACAGTAAAACACAACTTGGGGGCGCTCAAACACAAAACGGTCTTGCCGAGCATACATTTGCAACGGCGAAGAAGACATACGCCGAGTAGCGTTGCCGTCTACATAGCCAGGAAGAAATCAGACATGGAAGATGCAAGGCAAAATGAAGGTTGAGCTGCTGTTCGTTAGTGTCAGAACATAAAGAACTATATGACAAACGCGACAAGGACTACAAACATCTTGATAAAAGAAAAATGATATGGAGTGGCATTGCAGAGCAAATTGGCGCCATCTAATGTCAGGGAATGAATTTGCATGTTCACTCAGCTCATCGTCAGTGAAAATCGCTTAGATGTGAACACAAAAAACGCATTGAAAATCGCTGACGAATAACGCGTGCTGATATTCGTCCCACTGTGTACGGGCCTTAAAGCTTACACATTTACCCAAATTATTATATAGCATGTTTAACCGTGCCCCAATGTCCCTTCTCTTTCTTTTACGGCCCTGACGAGAACATCAGTCTCCTCGGATGTGAACCGATGCTGAAGCACGCCTGGTAAATGCGCTGTTAAATTAGAATTGCGCCATGGAACAAGCGCACCTCGTTCAGTCGTGCTCTTAAAGGGAATGTGATATGATGCTCTTATTAGTGTGTTTCCGTTACGCCCAAACCACACCTATGAATAATGAAGCTACTTCAGACCAATCCCTTTAAACTTGCGCCGGTGCAAGAGTCATTTATCCCGCCGGTAAAATAGCAACAGCGCCCAAGACCCGCCCACAAAGTTACTTGCGCTTTGTGCTTGCTACTTGCGTTTCAGATCGTTAAAATAGGGCCCAGAGTTTTGTTTCACCGGATCACCTGTTTGTTTTAAGGAACTTTTCCGTCTATTTACTGTCCTTTGAAGATCAAGCAAATTTTGTGTTTGCATACCTTATTGGAAGTGCTTTGCGTGTGTTTGTGTGTGTAAACAAATATATATTTGACCTGGGTATTACAACGTAGACACTTCCTCTGTCCTCATAAACCAAATTGCTTAAAAATATCCTAAACTTTTTTTTTTGTCAAAAAAGTTTGTGATGGGTATATGTTTAGGGTTTGTATTGTATTAAAACCATTATGCCTATGCAAGTTTCTCTAAACCACATATACAAGTGTGTGTGTATGTGTGTGTGTGTGCGCACTCCATAAGGAGATGGTCAGCTGTAGGCAGGGTGTGGGTGTAGAACTGGGAAGGACACTGTGACTGTACGTGAATTCAGAGGTGATTACTAGTGGGTGTTGACTCACTCTCCCAGTGCAGAAATACAGACTGATACACAAGCTGTGCTCAAATCTGGGAAGAATCAATCCAACTAAACACAGGCTTAGGTAATTTCCATTGTAAATCCAAATGGAGGATTTGCATCCTGCCCAACATGAGTAAAAATACTTGGTATACCTTCTGAAAGGTGTGTTAAAATGTGCCCAGTTGATTTGCATGAGGCACACCACTTTCTTTGGGTAACCAAGCGCCTGCTGGTATATGTGCATCCATGTGTCTGTTGAGTACAGCAGCTGAGAGAGGAGTGCTGGAGCTCATGGCTGGGCTGAGTGAAATCGGAGTGAGGGGTAGAGTGACTCACTGCTCTGCCTGCTGGTGGGGGCTGGGAGGAGGCAGAGCAATACTTACACAATTCATTCCTGCCCAGCTCTTCTCTGTAATTCTTCTGGTGAAAGAAAACAAAGGAAGTTATTCCACTTTCTCTCCTCATCTAAACAACTCTTTGTGAAGATGCTTTAGTTCAAAGCTCACTTTGAGCTTGAATGTGCATTAAGCGTATTTTTGCATGCGCATGTACTATATGTTTTTGGGTGTTTGCATAATCAGGCTAAGAGCTTTGTCCAGTCTCATTGTGCTTGTGTGTGGTTGAGGTGGGGACAGACATGGCTCATTAATAGATGTATCCTAAAACCACTAACTGGCTGAGATGCAAATCATCAGTAATGCACTGGAGCATCGATCACAGCTTGTGAGCTCATTACCCGTCCCCATATCTCTCTCAGATGCTTTTGCATTGCTCTTTCCCAATCCTTCCATCCAGTCCAGGAAGCTGAAGTGGACTGATGTCATGATACAGTGAAAGCATTAAAGACAGCATGAAATGAAATTTCACCCTATTCTCTATAATGCGTGTTATAGATCTTATTGTGAATTTATCAATGCATGTTTTTTTTTTTGTTTTTTTTTTCATAATGTTCAGATGTAACTGGACTTCAGATGAAAACAACAGAAGCTCTGGAGATGTTTGCAGGACTTTTTCAATATTTTTGTGCCATTCATTTGCACTACAATGGCATTTAGGGAAAACACAAACTTTTGAAAATGGGATTAAAAGTGTATGTTTTTTTGAAAACAATACTGTTATCGACAAATTGACATCACTTTAAAAAGTGATATCGCCAACTACTGGTCTGGCACCATAATACAGTGTTTTAGTTGTTTTTGCGGATCCGTGTGCAACGGGATCGTTTTGAAAATATTGTCGTCTGTACACGAAAAATGCAAAGGAAGTACTTTCCGTTTTTAGTATATATTGTCGTGTAGCCTAAATGTACCCTAAAATTCACAGAGCAATGGTAATAGATACCGCACCTTTACATTTGTATGTATGTCACAATTAGGGTTGGGTATCGTTTTAAATTTGAACGATTCCGATTCCGATTCCTTGTTTCGATTCCGGTTCCTAACGATTCTCGATTCCGATTCTTTTAAGAGGCAGGGTCAAAAAATGTTTAGCTAACCTTGCTAACCTTCAGAAAGATGGAGTATTTTCTCCATCAATTTTAATTCTATGAACGATTTAGTTTTTATTTACTTTACTATGAATTTCTCACAGGGCTGTTTTCAACTACAATTTAAATATCAAATCTATGAACTTGAATATAAATGTTATAAATTATGAATATATTTTCACAGGGGTACACTTTCCTCAAGAGAGCTTTATTTTTGAAAACACAAATTATTTATTTTATTTTTTTCATGAATAAACAAACACTGTTAAGTTGTCTTGATTGATACTGTGTAGCAGCTTTGATACAATCTGTATTGTGAAAAGCACTATATAATTTTGTTTTTTTTTAGAAAAGTGAAGCCACACTTTGGACCGCCGACGTAAGCTACTCATGTTCTACTCGCGCGGTTATGCCAACACTTCCGGTAGATGCTTCTTCGTTGGTGTTCAGCGGTTTCTTCTTTTTTCTGATCGGACTCGGCGGACTGTGAATATCGAAACTAGGAATCGAAATTTTTACTTTTGAACGATTCCGGGAAAAACAAAAAGTTAGTCCCGGTTCCAAGTCGATACTCGATTCTCGATACCCAACCCTAGTCACAATACCGAAGAAAAGATCTGTCAATACTTCTGTTTATCGCGACTTTGAAGTGTGCACGATCATTAGCATGTTGCTATGTTTTTGCTAGTTGCATGCTGTGTGTTCATTATTATGTTTCTATACAGTTGCGAAGGTTCCTGAGTAGTCTATTGAAATGAAAGTAAAGCTTTGAAAAGCAATAGCTCACCTTTTCTCAACAAGCTGGATGAGTGTTTCCTACAAACAGTGCAATATGTGCTAAATTTTAATACTTAGGTTAAGGGTTATTTAAATTCCGTACCCCTTAAAAAGTGCAATATATTGCCTTAGCAAGCACCAATGTCCAATAATAACTGTATTTTATCTCTGTGAAAGAGTACTGAAAATGTGAGAGCACATAAAGGTCTGTACAATCTTGCTAATCCACATTCTGTCTCTTTCTCATCCATTAGAGCACTTCAGCCCATTTTATCCAACACACCATCTCCCAAACACACTTATTTCCATCCAAGGGAAGCGATAGAAACAGAGGCAAAATGAGGATTCTCTGGAGAGCCATAATTCCCTGAATGTTTTAGTCTGAAGAGCTCCTTATAAGAGTGTGCAATATAACTCTGAGCACTGGCCTCTCTGTCTTAAATATAAAGGTTGGGATTATTGCAATTTTTTGTTGTTGTTTTGTTGGTTTTGGTAAAGACAGAACAGACAGCAAGGTGTGAGCTCCCCTTACACTCCCATAAATCATGAATATTGCATTTTTTCCTCTGTGTTTTTCTCTTTCCTTTTGTGTTTTTGGGTACCTGATTAGAAGGTGCAGCTATGCTTTTTATAAATACCCAGAACCTGTGCCATGGGCCTTCAGTCCTCTAACAACCAAACTAATTAATTCCAGTGAGAGAGAGGGAAAGTGAAAAAAAATAGAAAGGCGGATAATTAGAGAGAGAAGTTAGACTATTAAAAAAATATTTGTAACGGTCGAAATAGCTGCCTTGTAGGCAGGATGTATATTATTGTGCATTGAGAGAATTTTTCAGGCAGAGTTAATGCTTAACAAAGATGTGTAAAAATGCTGAGCCCAGCTGACCCAAATTATTCTATGAGACAAGTTTTGGCAAAGGAAGCTCTCCATGCCCTTTCCTTGCTGCCAAGTGATTTTGACACTGGCATTTGTTGATCCAACCAAACTCCCAGTGACTTCCTGGAGACTGACGGGTATGAGAGGCACCCAATGAATGCCCATGTGGTCTCTGCTCTAATTAGGGCATCAGAAGGAAGAGGTTTGAGAAATGGGCAGGGCCCACGTGTTAAGGCCCCGATGTACTTCAAGCAAAATTGAAGAACGAACTGATGTGACATCTGTGTTAACATAGTAGAATAAGTTGTTCTTCTGATGAAATGACACTGACATTGTTTTTTCATGCTTAATATGGTAAAGCTGCTTGATTAAACAATTTATTGTATATAGTGCTGCATAAATGCATGTGAGTTTACTAGAGTGCCAAAATGTAGAGGTCCTGCAAACATACCCACGTTGCTATAATTCTATGCTTTATTACATATATATATATATATATATATAGACTGCAGCCTCTAGCGTCTGTTGCAAGAGCGCCTATTGAGATCAGGGGAGTGAGGTTTACTTGCACAGCAACTATATATATATATATATATATATATATATATATATATGGTAACAGCGAGTTGGACCAATCAGCAGATGTTGCTACTACGCCTAGGATTGTGGGTAGTGTAGTTTTTTTTCATAAGATTGCGGATAAAACATGTTTTTCTTTAAACAAGGTTGATTTCATACAAACTTATAGCTTCAACAGGAGCAACCTCATAGCTCGTGTCAGTCTACCTCGGATGGTTTCGACATTAGGGCTGATAATCTAAATCCTTATCGAGAAATACTGTTGATCGGAAGTTCTGTATCCCTACTCCACGTTCCGGAAGCAGGAAGTGTGACATAGGCCTATATCCTAGTTCCACTCTGCTGGGGACAGCTTCTTAGAGTTGAAGGCATGGAGTTAGGAACACTCTACCGCTGTGATATAACTGCTCCAATTCCTGTTGAGGATGCGTCCACCTCAACAACAAACGATATATCTGGTTTAGGATGAACTAGGATGGGAGTGAGTCAGGAAGGCTTCTTTCAGTTGTTGAAAGGCTAAAATGGCTTCAGGAGATAGGGACAGAGACTTGGGCCGACCCTTTAGAGACGAGGTCAAAGAAATGATTGATGAATCTTCTATAGAAACTAGCGAATCCCAGAAACCATAGAAGATCCTTTTACAGTAGAGAACAGGGGCCAGTTCTGGATAGTTCCCACCTTCTTCTGGTCCATCTGCACTCCCTGTGGTCTATTATGTTGCACAGAAATTGCACAGTGGTGGTGTGAAACTCCAATTTCTCCATTTTCAGGTATAGTTTATGAGCTCTCAGATTCTCCAAAACTAGGTCACATGGCACTGATGCTCAGCAAGAGATGAGGAGTAGATGAGAATATCATTGATTTCACCTCTGCGCTGTCACCTCCGTCATGATCATCTATTGTTTACTATATACTTCTTATTTGTTAAAACCAGGCAATTGGTTGATGAAACATTGATTGAAATTAAGATACAATTAATAAAAAACGAAATTCACTTCAAAGAAAGTTTCTTTGTGGTTTCTCTTTAAGATCTCTGTGAAAGCTTTGAAGTCGCTTTCAGAACAGTTATGTCGATGAATATAAAACATGTGTAGACTGATATTTTTCTAAAGTCTGGACCACTGATCTATATAATATATCATTCTATATAGATGAGCAGTCTGGACTAGAGTGCTAGTATTCTATGTAAACAAATACTTCAACAGGAAGTCGAAAACCGTTTAGTCTATAGATATCTATAAAGGATAGATATCTCATCCGCGCTGCTGGCCAATGGGGGTCGACGTCAGCACCTGGCGGCCATCTTGTCACAGGCAGCTCCCTCACTGGGAACGTTGTTTCAATGGTGCATGTACTTTTTAAATCACTGTAACTTGCTAAATCTTCTACCGATTTTCAAACGGTCTGGTTTGTTATAAACGGCAGAGATGTAGTTATGATACTGCATACTTATTCATAAGTGTATAAATACATAATCATCCAGAATTATAGCCACGTTAATAACGTTTGTAAGAAACCAAACTGTTTGTAAATCCGAGAATAAGAGTATTTCTTACATCAGATACCACAGAGCCCACCAGAAAGCCTGTCTGTGACAAGATGGCCGCCGGTGATGACGATAAATACTCCGCTGTGAGACATCTAGCCTTTATATAGATATCTATGCGTTTAGTCAGTTGAACCCGCTATGAATCATGGGAAATAGAACGGCCGCAGAAAAAGGTGGATAGGGAGGTGAACTGATGTGATGCAGGTGATGGTGATTAAAACTCAGGGGACTGTGAACAAGTAGTGGGAGGACTGAGTTAAGCTGGTTGAATCCTGAGAATAGCAGACCCTTCTTCTAATCTCTTTCATTATTTACCTTGGAAATCTTTACCAAATAATTGTCAATAAGTCATTTTTTCACTAAAATACTACTGTATTCATTTTCCACATCATAAATTCTATGGTAGCCTATATGTTGCTTAACTTGGGTTGTAGTATTGTACAACTATAAATGTCTCAAAATTGATTGCCAGTTAGGGATAAACCCTAGGTTTAGCCACTTATAAATCCAATTCTTATATCTAACCCATTGTTTACTTTAGACGTTGTGTACACTGTAGTTTGTTATCACTGTTTCTCTAGCTCCGCCTCCCTCTCCTTGATGAGGTTGTTTCCCCCAGGGTTTTTGGTTAGTGTAAGTGTCATCTCTTGTCCAATTAAGTGAGCACTGGAGTGTTATGAGATAAGGGACAGATGGATGTAGGTTTAGATGAGGTCAAAGCACTTCTGACCTGCTTTTGTTCTGGCTTGCACACTCAACACTTTTACCCTCATACAGACGAAACACGAGTTAACCTCTGATATCATTTTGAGTTCAGGTTAAGGTCAGACAGGGTTGACATTGCAATAGGATGGATCTAATGAAAAACTCTTTGGTAATTGATTGGTTGGATGCAATTACAGAGATTATTTGCAAAGATACAATGTTACAATCACAAAATAAAATATTGTAATGTAATAGGCTACATTCATATCAAGAAAAGATGCATGCAAATCTCAAAATGGCTGTTACTTCGTAGCTCAAATGTAGCATGAAAAATCAAAATGTTGTTCTCATTATTTCAGAGGGTTGCATCACCCAGATACACATGTATAGCTGTGTGTGTGTGTGTGGGAGAGAGAGAGAGAGAGAGAGGGAGGGAGGGAGTGAAAATGCAGTAATAATTGTTTATACCTAATATTTTCTGGTACCACTCTAACATGCTTTTTATTCACACAAAGTATTTCAGTAAATTCAGGTCAGTTCACTCTCTTTATTGCTCTAATGCGATGTCAACTGTGGCCCAAATACACACAAATGTAAATCTTGTCTTGTTTAGCATTAGTCTGGGACCAATTTTAATTTTCTGCATTTTGTAATAAGAGAATATTAAGTAAATAAATAAATCAGAAAGCATGAAAGGCATAACATATATACGCTTTATTAACTATATTTAAAATCATTATTGCATGTAAAATCTATCAGATGTTTTAAAGGAATTATTCACCCTATTTTGGACTTTCTTTCACAGAACACAAAATTAGAAATTTGTTTTGTTCGGTTCCACAAAAGACAGAAAGTTTTGGAATGATATTTTTTTTACATTTGGTTGAACGTTTAAAGTAATTATCCTTTGATAATCTTCTCGTTCAGTTGGTTGTCAACTGCTGCGAACATTATTGACTCAATGACTCTTGAACCAAATGCATCTAATTCGTTAATGAATCATTCAAACTTGTTTTTTTTTAATTGTTGAAAAAGTATGATTCAAAAGAATAATTTGCACATGACTGCTTCTTTTACGGATGTGAAAAGGACAAATAGGGCCGATGTCAAGGTTTTTGAAAAGATTTCATCTAAATCTGACTCTTATGATTATTTAATGTTGCTTTAATGTCCAATTCATTGCAATAACATAGAAAAGATTGACCAGTACCTTTTGTGTTCCATCAAAGAAAGAACGTCATAGAGGTTTGAAACAAGGTTTTATAATCATCTAAATAATGGCCTTTTTGTGTACTTTCAGGAAACCAGTTTGACCTAAAAGTTTACAGCATTAAAAAGGCAGGAAGCACAACAGTTTGCTGAGGTTGAGTAAATTTGAGTTTCTATAATTCAATAGTGTTAGCCGGGCCTTGTGTGAGCTCTGGGTCAATCAGTCGTTCCCAGACATAAGTCAGTCACCAAAGAGGAGAATGCAGAACACAAGGATCGATACACAGAGTTTTAATGAGGATCTCTAGTGATTGCTTCGGAAGCCAGGATGGATTTGAGACTGAGGGGGCGTTGGTCATCTGTTACTTCAACTATAGTAAAAGCAGCCTGCCATCTCCATTAGTGTGATGCAGACCTGAGGGCATAGCTACACAATTGCAGTGTGAATAATTGAATATTTATTCCGTTGGAATAACCATCTCGCTGAGAATGCACATAAAGAAAGCGAAGAGGCCGGAAAAGGACGGAGAAAGACCGGCCTGGGATGAGAAGGGAGGCGAGAGTCAGTCAGAAAAGATCGTGCATTCAGATCTCCTTCTTTTGTGTGATCATTTACGTAACCACCTTGCTTTAAAAATAGACGCGAGAATTTTCAAGCGCATACATGTCAGACATTTGACAAAGCGTAATATTTTAATTAGATGGAAAGGAAGGAGAACCACATTGTGTAAGTGACAGTAACTGTTGGAGTTGTCTGGTGCATTTTAGGATTTGTATAATTGAGGTCTTCAACGTGATGACTGTGCTGTCCTTTATAGCATACACTGAAAGGGTCACACCAATATGACTGGTGCTTTAAAGGATGTTAAATGTATGTCACTACATGTCACAAAATGATTTGATAGTTCTCAGGCATGTTGTAATTATGACTAATTATTGTGATTGTAAGCTTTTTTCCTCATATTTGCTACTGTTTTCACATCTCCAGCTTTATTTCGGTAACACTTTACAATAAGGAAGGTTTCATAACATTATTCAATTACATCAGCTAACTTGTACTAACAACAACAATACTTCCACTTTATTAGGAACACCTGTTCAACTGCTCATTAATGCAAATATCTAATCAGCCAATCACATGGCAGCAAGTCAATGCATGTAGCAAACTGAGCATCAGAATGGAAATGAAAGGCGATTTTGAATTTAAGGAAAATGGTTGTTGGTGCCAGAAGAGCTCCTCTGAGTATTTTCAGAAACTGCTGATCCATTGGGATTCTCACACACACACCCATCTCAAGGGTTTCCAGAGATTGGTTTCAAAAAAGATTGAAAATCCAGTGAGCAGCAGTTGTGTGGGCAAAATTGCCTTGTTGATGTCAGAGTTCAGAAGAGAATGGCCAGTCTGGTTTGAGCTGATAGAAAGGGAACAGTAATTCAAATAGACACTCATTACAACAGTGGTCTGTAAAGAGGCTTTGAATGCACAACATGTCGAAGCTTGAAGCAGAAGGACTACAGCAGCAGATCATCACACCACTGTCACTCCTGTCAGCTAAGAACAGGAATCAATTTTGCATGGGTTTCACCAGAATTGGACAACATTAGAACATTGCCTGGTCTTATGATTCTCGATTTCTGCTGCGACATTGAGATGGTAGGGGCAGAATTTGGTGTAAACAACATGAAAGCATGGATTCATCCTGCCTTGTATCAACGGTTCAGGCTGGTGGTGGTGGTGTAATGGTGTGGGGGACATTGGCACATTTTTGGGCCCTTAATACCAATTGAGTATCGTTTAAATGCCACAGTTGTTGCCGTCCATCCCTTTATGACCACAGTGTACCCATCTTCTGAGACTCTGATTTTAAGCACAGAGGTACTACATTCTGTGCAACAGCTGACAAGTTTTAATTTTTTTGAACATAAGTTACAAAGTAGTTAAGAGCACAAGAACGTAGTACATTTACTTGAGTATACTGTACTTAAGTACACTTTTTTGAGTATCTGTACATTACTTGAGTATTATTTTTTCTGAAAACTTTTTACTTTAACTTTTTAACACACTACATGTGAAAGACAAATATCATACCTTTTACTCCACTACATTTCTGTCAAGGTCCTTGAGTAGGAAGTAGTAATGTCAGTCAAGGGGATGATTTTTCTTCATCTCTAAAACGTGATTGTGTTTTGCAGGTGACAGACAACATATCAGTAATCACTCTTGTAGAATCATTGTAGTGTCAGGAAGTCCATCATTTGGCCATCATGGCAAATAGGTCTTTCTGTTTTGCTGTTTGTTCAAGCAGTATTGCAGTTTTACAGCTATGGTTGTGTAGCTGGGTTTTAAACCAGGTTGGATTTTTACAGACCACTTGTTCAAATCTGCATGAATGAATACACATAGATGTGTACTTCTTTTGTTGGGATGGCTTTTGTTGGGATGATGAGTGTTGTGATTATAAATAATATGATTATGGCTTGTTTTTGTCAATTAAATTTCTATTGGTTTTATAACATTCTGAAAGATCTCAATTCCACAGATACTATCTAATTGTTATGGTGTTTTTCCACTGCATGGTATGGTTCGGTTTGGTACGGCACGCTTGTGGCGCTTTCCACTGCATGGTATGGTCGCGAACTCGCTTTAAATGGTAAAAAGGTTTGTTGAGGTTCCAAGCATACCGTACCGGTACTAAATGTGACATGAAACACTGCAGATCACTGATTAGTTCAGACAGAATCGTCAGTACCAGTGTCATTGTATTTGCGACCAATAGACATCGACACGAGAAACCAAACCTGCTAGATTTAAATAGCCAGTAAAAGCCACCGCTGTTATCGAACAGTCTATAATCCCACCCACTATAAAGCAGTACAAACTGCAGTGGAAAAGCAACCGAGCTAAAGCGAACCGTGCCGCGAGCCGAGTCATACCACACAGTGGAAAAGCGAAGCGAGCCGAACCGTGCCGCGCTGAGCCGAACCGTACTGAGTCGTGACCACGCAGTGGAAAAGCGCCATTAGATGTATTCATTAGGTTATTGCATAAGGTACTGTAAACTTTTACATACAACAATGCAGCAATAATACAACAATGCATTGACATTTACTTTTTACTTTTGATACATATGTACTTTAAAAACATCAACAAGTACTTTGTACTTAAATCAGTTTTTACAAATTTTACTACAAAGTAGCATTTCACAAGTAGCATCTGTACTTTCACTCAGGTAAGTAAGTTGTGTACTTAGTCCACCTTTGCGTGTGGGCCTGAATATTAGGAATAAAATTCATCATACAATTCTACTATACCTAGTGTTGTGTCCTTGATTTTCCCCTCCCTTTACTTCTTTTCCTCTACTAACCAAACAGCAACTTGTAAAGAGAAGTAACTATGCATGAATTGTGCGTCACAAAGTCTTCATACATGACCAGCAGACATTCATCCTCCATCTGTCCTCATCAGAGTATAGCCTTCATGAGTCTCTTCAAATTTCTTGCACAGTCCATGCATGGATGATATAGTGAAACATATCTTTCTGATTCTGGCCTAGTGGTAATATGATTTGTCCTCAATGTTTTAGGATTTCCTCATT
Source organism: Hybognathus amarus (assembly GCA_030378365.1). Lineage (NCBI taxonomy): Eukaryota > Metazoa > Chordata > Actinopteri > Cypriniformes > Leuciscidae > Hybognathus > Hybognathus amarus. The sequence goes on along the minus strand of JAQIUQ010007408.1, from coordinate 119,576 downwards.
GCACAGCAGTTTCCAGGCATCATGCTTGAGCCGAGCGTGGCTTTCTGTCACCTGTATTTTTTCAATTACCTGTCAAGACTCTCTGGGGGTTGTAATTAAATTCCATTGGTGGGGTAACATTCCTGTCAATTACGCAATGACAGTATTGAACCCTGCAGCCTGACAGGATAAATGGGCTCTAACATAGAAGCCTGCTGTCTTGCAAGAACTAGCACTGAGTGGCAAACGGTTAAAACTCTCTCACACAGGGCATGTAAGGTGAGGGCTCCCAGAGGCAGTATAGATGTCTAATCCACTAATCCTATTCTCTTGTATCCCAGACTGTAGATCTCAACAGAACCCTCAAGATCCTCAGGAGAAGATTTTTTTGTGGAGGATGTGATCATGTTCCCTTTTGGTGGGAATGTCTGAAATCTATACCATCACCTGCGATGTAAAGTCTCTTGCTCTCACCCTCATGTGTGGGAGGTTCTTTCAATGCATGGGGTTTGCGAAAGGGAAATCATGTCAGACTTTTACTTGAGCATCCTCCCCTCCACTATTCTTGTCTCTTTTCTCTTTTCTCCTTCTTTTCCACCTGTATAATCAGCCCACCTTCCTTTCTCTTAAAAATGGGAATATTTTAGCTACAGATGTGCAGTTTTTTGACTGTGATTAACCATTCTTCTCTAGACCATCAGCTTTGGAGAAAGACGAAAAATATGCAAAGAGAAGACTTTCATTCCATACATCTATTGACAGTATTTGTCAGTGTTGAGGAGGATGCTGAAAACCCCTTTAACTGCAACACAGTATTATGATAAATAAAAGGTACAAATGGTCCAAAAATAATGAATCAGAATAAACATTACATATGAAAGAGTTCAGATGCAAAAGCCTCTAAATGCCATTTGAAATTTTCTTCTAAAATGACCCTTTTTTCAAGCTTGTATATTTAAGTTCAGTAATTTCACTTAAATGACAATTAATAGGTAATCTTCATTGCCATTTAAGTGAAATTACTGAACTTAAATGTACAAGCTTGATAAAAATGTCATTTTAGAAGAAAATTTCAAATGGCACTTAGAGGCTTTTGCATCTGAACTCTTCATATATACATACATTAGCCATTGTTCAGTGAATTGTCACATGTATAGTTGAATTATAGTACCAGTGGATAATAACATTCTGTTTAATATGAGTGCATGCTGCAGTTATGATGTCTATCACTTTAAATGCTTGAGCTCTTAAAGCAATATGGATTCTGATTGGCTGTCAATGTTTTTATCAATCACTATCAGGAAAAAAAATCGTGATCCCAACCATATAATTTTGGATTTTGGACTTCCCCATTCTCACAGATTTAGAAGGATTAATACAACTTTGGAGTTGTAGTTATCACCCTTGGTCTGGTCTAAATTTTGATAAAAATGTTGTGGGCAAAAAAATGTAAGTGTCTATTGTCAATCGTGTAATTACTTTTAAACCAAGCAGCTTCTGTGAATCCACATGACCAATTTGAACCAGGTGCAAAATCTGTGTTGGGAAAATTAGCCCCTAAATTCATGTTTGCATGGATTCCTATGGCCATATACTTATTGCTCTTGCCATAAACAGACATTTAGGCAGTTTACAGCATGCAACGTTCCAACATGGAGCAATAAATATATGGTAATGGGTGTACATAATATCTGCATTTTTTATGCAATATTACTGTATTAATTTGGTATGTACAGATCCTGATCCTGCTTGTATGTTTGTTGCTTGAAGCTTTTCAAAAACTTGACTCATTTATTATCAGAGGATTATAACTTGCTGACAAACAACAGAGCTTTACCAGCATTGTTATTTCTATTAATGGCATGTGACTGAAACATGCATTCGAAGCTGTGTGTATCTGTGGTGTTTCTCAGGAGTGTGTCTCCACTTCAAATGCTGTGTTGTAAAGACGGTATTGGTCCTCTGCCAGGAATTTTTGTCTGGGTTGAAGATAGATTATCTAATGTTTTGAACAGGCTTGTGTAAGAACACCCTGCCATGCATATTCATATCACATAGATTCATAAACATTCATAAAGGGCTCAGGATTTCAAAGCAATTCCATGATGAGACTTAGACGTACCTTTACCTTTTTTAAAAACCTTTATTCAATAATAAATACCATTGTTTGCTCATTGAATGATTCTACAGTTCAGCTGCTAATATAGAAAAAATGCGAACAGAAATATGCTCTTATCCTATTCTTCACAGGTGAACTTGAGGCTAACCCTGTTTACAAGCCTAATCAATCTGTTTATATTTTGGCATAAGCCAGTGGCTTCCCATTATCCTCTGTCTTCATGGAGACATGAGCACTGGATTGGCTTCAAATAACAGTTTTTATCCATGTCCAGTGGCTGACCCCGTGTCTTCCTATAGTAGGACTGTTGGGGAAACAACACTCCTTCTTTGTCTGTGGAGCACTGGCCCATTCAAGCTCATCAAAGTTTCAAGAGTCATTCAATAGAGCCGTCCGGTCCATCCAGGGGAGCCCGTGTTAGAGAAAATGGATACTGGGGCACCTGGGTCTGACTGCATTACTGAGGCCCTGTCAGGGCCATCTCATCTGGGGAGTCACTGGAAAAAAGCACAGGTGGGGTTCCTGGCCATGGATAATTCAAATGTGACCTTCTCTGATAGCTCTTGTAAGGTCTATGCAGTTTCATATCACTGCAATTATCTAATTGTTCATTATTACATTTTCCCCCAATTATATTATATTGAGTTGTGTATTATTATATTGTGAATATCAATTTCATATCAGATTTACATTTGGGGGTATATATTCTAAGGGGTGTCATTGTTCATTTTTATTTGCCTTCTGTCTAACATTACATAATTTCCTTTGGACAGGTTGATCTGAGGTCAGAGATTGCATGGGATCTCATTTTCATTAGCATGCAAGTGCATGCAGCTGTATGCAGATAAATATCACATGTCTCTGTAAGTTGGAACAGGTGTGGGCGTTTTAATTGTAGGATGAAGCGTATGTTAGAAACTGGACAGCTATCATGGCAAGGTCACTGGATTAGAAGATTACCCAGTGCATGGACAACAGCACAGAGGAGATTGCTGATTCCTTGGATTTTGTCATGATTGTTCCAAAGATGACCTGGTAGTACAGAAAGCCATTGTTTAGAACAACACTCTCTTTCAATAGCTAGCCAAATCCCTTACAGAGCTGTTTTAATCATTTACACTGAGTTATGCCTGTCTGCCTGTGAGATCGCAAACAGAGATCATACAGGGATTATATTTGAGCACAAGCTATTATCAAATGAACTTCATGCTTAATAACTATAAATCTGACATTGTTAAATAAATCTATAAACTGCTATGCCTAGCTGAATGAAAATAAATGATCCCTCACTGTCATTTAAAAGTTTCAGGTCAGTGAGATTTTCTTTTTAATGTAATTAATACTTTTATTCAGCATGGGTGCATTAAATTGACTGAAAGTGACAGTATAGTGTAATTTGTAATTTGTATAGAGCTGGTAAGTCCCGCCCATCCGTAAAACTCCAAGTGGACCTCTAGGTTGAAAAAGCGTCAATGCAAGTGAATGAGAGAAAATAATTATTTTCTGATCCCGTTTGAATTGTGCCATGAATGTAACATATGTTGTCTGTGAATTTTTTATATAATTTCTCATGTAACGAGTTTGACAGTTTATTGTATGATTCTTTGGCTAGCAGTTGTGGAACAGACATAACGAGAAAGACTACACGTCCCATATGTGACGTCGCCGCATAACACATTTTCCCTCCACAAATCACGGTTTTCACCACGCTTAACTAGTTTGTCCTCTCCCTGAAAGAAGGCGGTGAAGTGCACCAAAGACACAGGCATGTTTAGCGGGATCCGTGTGCTAGTGGGGGTGATGTATATCAAACACGTCAAAAGAGTTGTAGTCCACAAAGTGCTCTCACACAAAGTCTGAACCGTATGAAAATTCTACCCGCTAAATTGTAGCATTCTTTACACGAAACATTATATAAAAAATTCACAGACATGCAAAATTCAAATGGGATTAGAAAATAATTATTTTCTCTCATTCACTTGCATTGACGGTTTTTCAACCTAGAGGTCCAGCGGGGTTAGCTGAAGGGCGGGGCTTACCAGCTCTATAGAGTAACATTTATAATGTTACAAAACATTTCTATTTCAAATAACTGCTTTTCTTTTGAACTTTCTGTTCTTCAAAGTATCCTGAAAAAAATGATCACAGTTTCTATGAAAATATTAAGCGGCACAACCGTTTAATAATACTAATAAGAATAAGAATTTTATTGAGCAACAAATCAATAGCCTATATATTACAATGATTTCACGTGACACTGAAGACTGCAGCAAATTAAGCTTGGCCTAGACACGAAACGAAGTGGTTTGTGTGAGAAAATGAACAGTATCGATATCGATATATCAAAATATGTTTAGATCTTCACAGTGACACAACTTCCGAAATCTCTGTGTAAACAATGAGTGACGTACACATGCAAGCGATCACTTCCGGCACATGCGCAGACCGAAGCGCCCGTGCCGTCAGATCAGTTGGACATGGCTGTGGTTACACGAGGTAAAAACGATATAAATACTGTTTGTTTTCTCACACAAACTGCTCGTTTCGTGTCTTAGGCCATCAATGTGTACTTACTTTTACGAGTCATTAAATCATGTTTAATTTTGACTTCTCTGTGCATGCTCTTTAAGGTGGACCAAGGGTGGACCCCCTAAACCTGCATTATATGACTGATAGACAACAACGGTTTAACAAAAAATATCAAAATTGAAAATACTGTGGAAACAAAGACACCTACATCTTGGATGCCCTTGAGGTAAGCTAAAACAAATCAAAAATTAATTTCAAAGTGAACTATCCCTTTAATTATCCTTTGTGATACCACAGACAAAAGATTCCCAGCTCAATGTAGTTCGAGAATTCACTTATATTTCACACTGCCATTATCGTATACAAAGAATTCTAGCTGGAACTAAACTATGAAACTGAATTATCTTTACATGATTATCATTTGGATATAATCACAGGAGTACAATATCATGTGCCGGACATGATTCGCTCATCGATTGGTGTGGCTCACTGTCACTGCTTTAGTGGATCAATTAGAGAAGTCAAGGCCATCCGAGACAGGAGACTGAGCCGTCTCCCTGCTGAGCATCCATAAAACGCCTTAAATGGATTACAATGTACATGATCACATTAGACTGACCACATCCCTGTCAAGAAACATTCAAACTCAATTTCGAACCTTTGTAGATCACTGACTGAAAGATTACTAACATCTATTGTCGTACAATAATGAACGTTATTCATGTCGGATTACATTCAGTTGGGTCATAAATATCTTCGTTCTGACCACTTACACCATGTGTGTTCTTGTAAACTAAATTGCCTTTTGTGTAGATGCCAGAATTTCACCTGTGCCAGAAGGTCAAAGGGCCATGTCAGAGAGAGCTGAATGGTTTTAATGCCGGTCTTTGCACTGGCATCTAGGGATGAGGTGAAAGCACATGACAAATAAGACACACATCGTAAAGCGCAACACAGATTGTTCTCGTGGCTCACATTTTGCATTTAGGAATGCAGGAGGATATATTGCTGCTAATAAAAGTGATATTGCTTTGATCCAAATTTATGTCGGCCATTATGTCTGGGCTGTTTAGAGATCCCAATGACTACTTTAGTGGTCTACTCTTTCTCATCAGAAGAAGGATGGGCTAATACAGTGTGATGTTGCTCTGGTAATATGGGAAACACGTCCATGGATGATATTAGGGATACTTGTCATTCAGCCGAAGCCTTTTTATCTAAACCGGAACTGTCCCCCTGGGTCAAACTGCTGAAAAGTGCATTGCTCAAGGGCACAATGGCAATAGGGCAGAATTGCTATCATATTAAGTCACTGAGTAAGTGGATCTGAATTTATAACCCTTGTGCTAATGGCAAAGGTTCCAGATTAGAATATAAGCATTTGTCAGATTGAACATGTACCCACAACCTTGGCACTGCTTTGTAATATACATGAGGTTGTGCACTTCATCACTAATTCATTTTTATTTAGTTCCAAATCCGTAACCACTGCTGCAAGAGTGAGTGCGTTTAAATCCAGAATCAGATCAGTCTAATTTGTGAATGGATCATTCAAACACGTTTTGTGAATCAGATTGACAGATTCATTGAAAAAAATTATATATATATATATATATATATATATATATATATATATGTGTATATATATATATATATATATATATACATACCGGTCAAAAGTTTAAGATTGGTAAGATTTTTTATGTTTTTAAAAGAAGTCTCTTCGCTCACCAAGGCTGCAAATTTTTGATAAAAAATACACAAAAAACACAGTAATATTGTGAAATATTCTGACAATTTAAAATGACTTTTTTATGTTAATATATATTAAAATGTAATTTATTCCTCTGAAAAAAGCTGAATTTTCAGCATCATTACTCCAGTCTTCAGTGTCACATGATCCTTCACAAATCACTCTAATATGATGATTTTATGCTTCCAAAAACATGTATGATTATTATCCATGTTGAAAACAGTTTTTTACATTTTATTTCAGGATTCTTTTGATGCATAGAAAGTTCAAAAGAACAGCTTTTTATCTGATATAAAAAAGCTTTTGTTACATTAAACACTACCCTTTAAAAAGTTTGGGGTCAGTAAGAATTTGTATTTTATTTTTGGGGGAAATAAATAAGAAATCAATACTTCTATTCATCAAGGATGAGTTACATTGATCAAAAGTTACAGTAAAGACATTTATAATGTTAGAAAAGATTCTAATTAAATAAATGCTGTTCTTTGAACTTTCTATTCATCAAAGAATCCTGAAATAAAAATGTAAAAAACTGTTTTCAACATGGATAATAATCATACATGTTTTTGGAGCATAAAATTATCATATTAGAGTGATTTGTGAAGGATCATGTGACACTGAAGACTGGAGTAATGATGCTGAAAATTCAGCTTTTTTCAGAGGAATGAATTACATTTTAATATATTATATTAACATAAAAAAGACATTTTAAATTGTCATAATATTTCACAATATTACTGTGTTTTTGTGTATTTATTTTTTATCAAAAAATTGCAGCCTTGGTGAGCAGAAGATACTTCTTTTAAAAACATAAAAATCTTACCAATCTTAAACTTTTGACCCAGATATATATATATATATATATATATATATATATATATATATATATATATATATATACATAGCAAATATATATTCTGTATTGATGTATGTACTAGAGAGAGAGAGAGAGAGAGATTTACTGGACACGACAAAGTAACCATAAAAATTCATTTGTTCATGTCAGAAGTAGCACAAGCACTGCAAGTGCGTCAGAAATAGAAAGGGGCATCGAGTTTACTGTTGTGGATCTGTAGTGTCGCACTGCTCCTGTGCAACATCCAATGTAGAGAGCATTACTGATTATAATGGGTTCTACTTGCTTTTGTCGCTCATGTCTGGTGTAGACACGGTTTAAGATTGAGAACTATTTAAATTATTACAATGATTTATTGGGACCCTTGGAAGTTTGCTGAGGCCCCCTGGTTGAGAACCACTGATGTGAAAAAACAGATTTTTTTTGTGTAGGTAAATAGCCTCTTTAAAACATGGAAATAAACATTTTCTCCAATCAGCTCACCAGAGATTAGTTTGAATGGCAAATATCTTGCCTACTCTGACTAAATCTAAGTCTTGAAAAATACAATGTACAGCAGTAAAGAGAAAATTTGGGCAGGGCGCCTTGCACACCTTAAATTTGGTCTGGGTCAACAGCACAAGGCAGAATTCAGATGACCTTTTTAATTCACTCTCCTATGGCAGACAAAAAGAAACGAGTAGAGAAAAGTAGCACAGTAATGTCATCCTAGCCGTTGGAAAAGGTGATTACAAAGACAAACTGCAACCCAACAAAACCAGGCTAGCACTTAAACTGTCCTTTTCCTCTTCTATTTGAGTTATATGGCCTCCATACTCTGTTTCAAGCACGCTTGGCTTCACCTTTAGAATTATTTTGAGTGGCTCTTGACATAATCCCAGCCTCCGACATCTTTCTTTTTTTTCCTGAAAAGAGTTCAATGTGGCATTGTGCCAGAAATGAACCACTCCTCCCGGCGTCAGATCCTTGTGAGTTGCATTACGTTAACATTACAATTCCCTCTCCCATTTAACTCTCTATCTTTTCTTTGCTTCTCTCCTGGTTTTTTGCTCGTCTGAAAACACAGCTCTTTTGTTTAAAAAAACTCACCAGTTTTTCCCCAGGATTGAACTTTGTGATATTCTAATTGCTTTCCACTATTTTCAGCAACTTCCACCTCCCACCCCCGATCTCTCTCACTCTCTCTATCTCTCACCACCCCCTCCCTGGCCTTTGAAGGTGGGCAGAAATAGCACATGTTGCTTATATCTACAGTGTGCCTTTCTAGACAGAAAAATGAGCCGCCATTAATGAAAACAGATTAGTTTTATGACCCAGTTGTGTCCACATCAGGCCTGCCATGACTCAATCGTATCCGGTGAATTTCCAGAGATCAATTTATGTTGGAAACAGATCTCGCTTTTGATTTTTAGTCCATTGGATTTCAGTAAAGCAACCAAATGACGATGAGCGTTTGTGTGGTTAAATCAAGTGCTGGATAGATTACTTACAAATACTCCCAGATAGCACAAGTCTATTTGATGTAATGTTTACATCTGGAAGACGTATATTTTAAGAGTGTTAGCTCATCTGCAATACGTCTACTAGGACATTTCCTGTCAGATGTCAAATAGACGTTAGATGATGTCAGTTTAACATGCATTCTAAATCATTACATCTTAAAGACATCTTCTAATTGTCTATTTGACATCTGACAGGAAACGTCGTATAGACGTATTGCCGTATTGCAGACGAGTAGCCTGACTTCGTCATACTCATATTCTAATGAGAATATGAGTCTGAGACCGCTCCATTAAGCTTTGATTATGAGGCGTGTCGTAACCGAACCAGGAAAAAACAACAACTCTGCACTCAATTGGATAGTCGGTAGACCTACAACCAATCAGAGCAACGCAGTAAGTCAACTCCTTTGCATAGCGCAGTTTTCAACTATAGAACTTACTTATTTTAGAAGTTAAATAACGAGTGTTGCTTCTTTTACTTACTTCTCCATGAGTGCGACCAAAGGAGAAACCACAACGACCACAGGCTTTTCATTACACATCTTCTTAGTGACCATCGGAGCCAGCTGATAAGTTACGCTTTTCCCGAATCATGTGGGAAGGACGGCAAAATATCTTTCCGATCGACAAATGCCTTGATTGCAGTTCTCTGTTTGTCTATTAAAATGAATGCGCTGACGATTTATTTCACAACAGACGCGACAGCTGCAGTCATCTCTGAGGGAAACGATACACGTGATGATTACTTGCAGATCAATCTGTCCATCATCGTATAAAGCCCGCCCTGGCAATTTGATTGGCCTGAACGTTTCTTGCCAGATCATAATTACTCCTCAATGGATCGAGTCCAGACCGAACTTCCCGTCCAAAAAATGTTGTGGGCTGAATTCGGGCTGGCATTGCAGGGTGCGTTTCCCGAAAGCAGTTTGTTAGCCAACTATGGTCGCAAGTTGGTCGCAATTTCCATTGAACTCTATTGGTAACGACGGAACTTGCGACCATAGTTGGCTAACGAATGCTTTCGGGAAACGCACCCCAGGCTAGCAGACGAGCTAACACTCTTAAAAATACGTCTTCCAACATTACATCAAATAGACTTGTGCTATCTAAGCTGTAGTCCATTACTGATCTCAAATTATATGACAAAAACTGTAATACGTAATGTAATCTACCATGTTACACATTTTAGGTAATATATTCGGACTAACTGAATTTTGACCTAACTTGTTTATCATATTGATTTGTACTCTCTGATATAATATAATATTTAATAATAAATAATAATAGTACTATATTGATTTAAAAATACGAAGAGATTGTTTTTAGTTTTTATAATCAACTACAGGGTGACACATAAATCATAGCCTACATTTTTTAAATAAAATACTTCAACACAAAAATAATGTGACCATAACCGATTATAGCCGATTATGGCTGGTCTGTGCAATCCCCCCCCCTTTCAAACGCCATATGTGATAAACACGTAATCGTGTAATTAATAAAAAAGTAACTGTATGGTTATGAGAATTTTGAGATGTAAAATAATATAATTACTATTATTAGAAGTATTGATTACTTCGATGAGCTCATTGTTTCTCCATTCAATTATTACATTGGTTAAATTAATAAATTTTTCGCTAACTGATTTTGTATATGTACATTTCTGAAATACATAAAGACAGTTACCTAACAGATCACTCTAAATTGTATATAGATTGTAAAGCTTCTTTGAAAAGGTGTGTATTGTGAAATGCGCTATATAAATAAATGTGAATTGAATGGAAATTAATAGGATATATTTTTTGGAATATGATCATGTAATCCATATAATTAGTTACCACCAGCTCTGGTTAAATCACACCTAGTAATCTGGTTACACCAGCATTACATGTCATCTGACTCCCTAGGCAGTCACTCAACCCTTCAGAGGCAAGAGGGGTAAGAGACTCAGGAAGAGGTGTTAATTTTGGTGCATCCAAACCCTGACTATATGGAGACCTGTTGAGGCTGCCAAGTGCTAACCTCATTAAAATAACTTTTTTTCTTGACCAGTTGCCAAACTGGCTGAGAACCGTAGAATTCGATTTGGCTGCCATACAAGGAGGCTAATCAAACCTTGGGCTTCTAGGCAACTGGACCTATCGTGTTCCTTTAAATTAAAGCTTTAATTTTGTCTCAGGGGAGGAGGCTTTTGAACTGACCAACACCAAAGCGTTTGTATGAAATAACTGTTTGTTCTCATTGGCGTCCTCCTGTGATTTCTGTTTTTGGCTTGTTTTTCGGTACAAACTGGGCCCTGGGAGTGCGAAGCCCCGAGCCATCCCTGAACCCAGGATTGAAAAATAACCACAAAAGTGCACAGGGGCCCATTAAACACCCCTTTCCCATTTATCATGGCACAACAACAAGAGCAGCTGTGTACTTGTGCTCTCTCTCACACACACATATCCATCAGCAACATGTGATAATGGCCACAGCGATTGCCAAACCACGCACAGAGAGGGTGGACAGCCAGGACCCGGGGAGAAAGATGATCTTATTAAGTGTCAATGTGGTACGGGAGGCTGTACGTGAGGTGGCTGACACATTCTGAGAATGTCTGGCATTGTGTCCTTGCTGAGTGATAGCAATAATCATAAGGATGGCAACAACATGAGCGCCAGATGAGCAGAACACTTTTCAGCTGATGCATTCCAAAAAAACAAGACAGAGATATATATTTTGACTGGGAATACCTCATTTACCAGACCCCTTTTGTTAATGGGATGATTCAATATTTTTCCAAGCTAAATGTTACCAATGCTTAATAAGCTTAGAATCATGGGAGCCTGATTTTTTGCATCCGATTAAAAAATAAAACCGGTAATTGGAAGGTTTAAATGTAAACTTAAATTGTGACATATAGTTGCAACTAAAAGTCACTATTATGAGAAATCAAACTGGCAATTGAAAATGTAAAAATAGTTATAAAAAAGTCAACATTTTCATTGTTTTACTCTGAGGCAAGATATGCTTTGCCACTTTCCCTTCATCCTAATAATAACGAAATGACTTAAGTGAACTTGTGAGGACTTGAGAGGTTTTTGAATTATCTTTTATAGTACAGTGATAAAGGTGACCTGATATCATGATATTAAAGGGAAGAGCTATTGTTAGCCGGCATCACAGTAATATCACAAGGTCCCATGACTCAGTGAACGTTGCTGCACCTTTTAATCCATAACAGACAGATTATAAAATAAAATAAAAATATAGTTTCTGTTTTTTTGTGTTTTCTACTCCATTTAAATGAATTCTTCTCATGTATCGCCATGGCAGCAAATGCTGGCCTTACAAATACAAAGTCTCGCCTCGTCTTTTATTTACTCTACCTCCACAAAGCGCTACATCTCCATCGCCAGTCAGTCTCATAGTTACATGAGGTGAACATGGGAGCACTTCTCAACTCCCGATGATCCTTCAGAGCCTACTGGAAAAGGGAAAGAGCAGCTACCCGTGAGACTGGAATTCACGGTTGCTAGGAAACGTGGTGGAACATGAATATCACACGCCAGAAAGCTCAGCACTGTGGTAAATAGTTCTGTGAGATGAGATGCACACATATCTCCCTCGATACAGTAAGTCGCTTATGCTTCATTGGTCTCCATCACAATCTCTTCTCATTTGTTTGCATTGTGAATGAGCCTTCACTCCTCATTCCTCAAACAAGCAGTTCCCTACACGTGACTTCAAAGGCCCATCACCATTTGTGCAGTCGTCGTGTAACAATGAAACACTCAAGGCAGTGTTTGTATTTCAGCCTTGCAGCTACAAAATCTGCTGTGTATCCAACATTGGGAACTCTGGCAACATTTCAACGAGCCCTTTTAAGGAGACTGCCGTGGTCTGATAGACAAGGATTAGCAGAATAAGAACTGAATTTGCCTGCTACAGGACTGACCAAAAGCCATTTCTTATGAGATTTTAAGCTTTTTGAATGGCCGTGCCATTGTAAAATGTTGTTTCAAACATAGACCAAGCAACCTCCGTGTACATGTTTCATTCATAAGTGGTTTGAAGTCTGTAATTTTCAATCCTGTAAATGGTAGAGTGATGGCCATGCAAACAGATTGTCACTCAGGGGTTATGTCCAAACATAGCTAACAATTTAAACAGAAATTGCACTTTTCAAGATGCACACCAGTAAATATTTTAAGATATGTGCCAGTTGCTTTCAGTTGAAACAGCTCAAGCATGTGTTTTAGTCTGGAACAAGGTTTAAAGGGTTAGTTCACCTAAAAAGGTCGTTCCAATCCCGTAAGACCTTCGTTCATCTTCGGAACACAGTTTAAGATATTTTAGATTTAGTCCAAGAGCTTTCTGTCCCTCCATTGAAAATGTATATACGGTATAATGTCCTTGTCCAGTAAGACATCATCAAAGTAGTCCTTGTGACATCAGTGGGTACTGTAAGTTAGAATGTTTTAAAGCCTCGAAAATACATTTTGGTCCAAAAATAACCCTAACTATGAATTAACTCAGCATTGTATTCTCTTTCAGTTCTATTGTAACCTGTACACCAGATAACACGTCAGAAGTGTCACTGCAGACTCGTGAACGTGGATTCGACAACAGAACCGGCTTGGAACGACATGAGGGTAAAATCATTTTCATTTTTTGTGCTAACCCTTTAATCTTAGTCTGTGAAACCAGGGGTTAGTGTTTAATTAAAAGCTAATTACACTGAAAATAATTACAATATCACTCTAAAGTTTGTAGCAATGACAAAGTAAGTGAAGAGTGGTCTAACAATTGTAGGTGCAACTTAATAACAGCAACTTGTAAGCTAATACTTAACCAAAATACTGACAAATTCTCTTTTTCATTCCAACCTACTAAGCAATCATTTAAAATAAAAGGCTGGGGAAGCAGTTATTGGGTAAATTGTTAATTTTATTGGAAAACAAATATACAACTTGGAATGGATTCTGAGGCATGGCTGTGCCATAAGCAGTTACAAAAAAAAGTGACTAATTAAAAAGCATAGTAAGAACCGAACAAATACAAAAAGATTAGAGTGTATGAGTACCTGGCTATAAACCCGTTAGTATTGAATTCAATGATGTTGCAATAGTGCAATGCTGAGGACTTTTCCCATTTCTATTTATACTCAGTCCATTGTCCATGCAGAGTTGTGCCTCCACATAAAATCGAAAGAGAGAAAAAGAAAGAAAAAATAGTCATGCCAAAATTGTTGAAATGACACCACACTGTCAGTCAGCTGGACCCTTGATGTCACCGTTCGTCAGGTGGGCAGGCAGACAGAGCAACAGAAGGGGAATGCCTATACGCATCACCTGGTCCCATAACTGCTCCTTCTAACAGATTGTTTACAACGGTTAGGAGTTGGGGGAGGCATGAGCACTCAAATCTTATAGTATACATGCAAATCCTTTGGACAGCAAGAGAGGATGGGGGAAATTAAAATAAAACATTTTACAGAAATTAAAAACAAAAAAAGGCATATAATTTTATACAAGAAATTCTGTACAAGGCCTTCACTTCGCTGTCATCATCTGTACAAATTCTGCAAAGAAAGAGAAAAGGGAAAGTGTTAAAGAGCTCACCGCAGATCACTCCATATCAAGTGCAAGTCAAAACAAGGATGCAGACTATATGAATTACAACTCTTACCTTCATAATTGACCTGACCATCTCCATCAATGTCTGCTTCTCTAATCATTTCATCCACCTCCTCATCTGTTAATTTCTCCCCCAAGTTTGTCATGACATGGCGCAGCTCAGCAGCACTGATGTATCCATTCCCATCCTGACAAAGACCAGTAAACAATGATCCATCCAATTTATTTTAAGTCTAAGAATGTTACCAGCAAAGCCTTATTAGCAGGTTAAATGAATGCAACAGTTCTTCAGAAGCCTTACCTTATCAAAGACACGGAAAGCTTCTCTGATCTCCTCCTCGCTGTCGGTGTCCTTCATCTTTCTTGCCATCATCGTCAGAAACTCTGGAAAGTCTATTGTTCCATTACCTAATTAAAGGGCAAAGCAACACAGCACTTTAAGTGAATATAATTTCTAATCGTGAAAACAATCCTTCAGGGTTTCAAGTCATATGCAAATTGGACCCAACTCGCAAGAGTTAACATCATGCTGATGGCTAATGTAGCAGCAAAAATGTGTCCTCACCATCTGCATCCACCTCATTGATCATATCCTGCAGCTCCGCCTCTGTAGGGTTCTGGCCAAGAGAGCGCATGACAGTGCCCAGCTCTTTCGTGGTGATGGTACCATCCCCATCTTTGTCAAATAGCGAGAACGCCTCTTTGAACTCTGTGAGAATTAACAGTGGAGACAAATCAGTTTGAGTCCTATGACCACATTTTTATGAACATGTCAATCACTTTTCTATTTAAGCAATAAACAAAAGGGACAAGTACTTAAACTTCATATCTAGCTTTTTAAACAACTAACTGCTTGTGAACATTACGATTCCACATAGCTTAAGACACTTTGTAGATGCCATTTGTCCTATGACCAACATGTCAAAAAAAAGCTCAAACTTAAAAGTCCCCAATGCTAAAAGTAGCATAACTGTCTATAGCCAAGACCAGTAACAACAAACGCCTTCATAGATAAATGACTAAGATGACAGTGTACCAAGAGAGACACACAAACACCCCAGAGCCATGGCAACAGCTGACCACTACTACTAGTGTTAGGCCTTTGAGTTTAACCTGACTCGGCGAGCACCAGCAGTTAAATGCATAGACATGCAAAATAATATCCCCTTGTATAGATGCCTCAGTACACTTAATTTCACAAGATAACATTTTACAAGAAGGTCCAGCAAGAGTTAGCACTGTCACTAAATAGTTTAAATGGGGATCATTTATCCTTTAAGGCATAATCAAGACAAAACTATAGTGACAAGTGAGACTGTATTTCAGCAGTGCATGCTTTTGGGATCGCTTCCTTTTACAGTACAGTACTTACAGTGTATTTACAGTGTACTTACCTAGAAAATACTGGCTAATGTAAGGTAAGTACATGAGTTAGGAGTAGGTTTATGGGTCAGTACCTAGCCCTTAATCACTGTTAGAAAAGGATAACACTTAAGGTGTTTGGGGTCATTTTGACCCCAGACTTTTAAAGAGTGATTGCATAAGGAAATATAAATTTTTTATATGGAAAACTATATATCATTTTTTTAATTCACTTCTCAACTAATCATTTATGCTGTGTTTTTTTGGATTTTTTAAAGTTTTCTACCTATTTACTGCACAATTACATAACTAGGCCATAAATTGGCACATGAAAAATGATTTTTTAAAGAAAAAAACACTTAAATTATGATGATAATTAAATCTAAACAGTTTTTGGACATTGCTCTATGTGTTAGGGATAGAATACTACCATTTGGTGGTTAGTCGAAAAACAGTTTTTCTTATAGTTAAGGAATTAAAGTGCAATGACCACATCTATCCAATAGGGGCCCATAGAGACTCATTCATTTTCACTTCATTTTTCTTGATGCTTCAAATTCTCCTCACAACTTCATATATATGATATATATATATATATATGTGAATTGCACAAAATATTTTTGTCAAAATTAGAGTTTGTTGTTGTTGTCTGATATATTTTGAATTATTTGTTTATGCAAATTATTATACATAAATTTGCATAAATATTACAAGTCAGCGTCTATGACATAACTGTATTCACACACTTCATTTTAGAAAATTATTTATGAACAATTATTATTTTTTATAGAACAAGAGATTTTAGAACAAAATAAATTTAATAAACCAAGTAAATAAACCAATATAAGACAAAACAACCGCACTAATAAACTGTAATGAACAGGATGCATACATGTGTGTGTTTGTGTGTGTGTGGCTGTGTGTGTGTGTGAGATAGAAATCTCATTCTACTTTGTGTTCATGCTCTAGGACCAGACCTTGATTTAAATGTAATTTTTCTTAGATTTATGCCAGTTTTGTTTGTTTTATTTGCCAATTTCTGTAAAAATGCTCTCTGTTGCAGTCATGACATGTGTGTGTTTGTGCGTTGTGTATGTATGAGATAGAAAGTTTGTTCTACTTTCTATTTATGCTCTAGGACCAGACCTTGGTTTATATGTGGAACATTTCAGATTTATAATGGATTTACCTTTATTTTTTTGACAATCAGAATGAAAAAAAGCACGTTTTTTCATTTTCCCATTCATTTTCAATGTGGGGTCATTTTGACCCCAAACAGCTTAAATGGTAAATTTTGTTTTACACACCTTTAGAACAACCAAATCAAGCCCAGTTTTTTGTGCATGTTTAGATGGATTATGTAGGAAAAGTCACAGAGTTTCATGTCCCTGAGGTGAAGGGAACATTTTTAAAAAATCAAGGAAAAGTCCAGTGGGGTCATTTTTACCCCAAACAGTGATTAAGGGCTAGTTATTACCCAGTAATTGTAATTACTACAATAGGTACATAGTATGTACATGGGTAACAGGACTGTAAAAGGAAGGGTTACATGCTTTTGCACAGGGGTCTGACTCTGAACACTAAAAGGTAATACAAACTCCCTCTGTGCCAACACTGTTCATTGAGTAGAGCTGATAAGACTGTTTGAAACTCCCTTTGATATCTGACATCAGCCATTACAGACACACAACCTCCGTTCCTCTGTTACACAAAACATTGGTCCATTTCGAATGTTTTAATATATATATTTAAGTGTATGAACAAATTTTTAAATAAGAAAATCTGTATATAATAAGAAAATCTGATAATACAGTATCTGTTATTGTTTAGGCTCACTTTTTTCTTAATAGAAAAAGCAAAAGTTATGCACAAGAGTCTGCACATTCAAGGAGGCGATAACCCATCCATGCCCACAGATTTGACTAAGATATCACCTTAAAAGGCAAATTATAACAAACTAGAACAGCCAGGCTATTTCAAAACGCTTCAAGCCAATGCAGAAACTGAAGGGGTGTGTAAGCAGAGAAAGTAAATGACCTTACCGGCTATTTGCTCCTCTGTGAGTTGATCGGCCTGGGGATGGGAAGAGATGCACACAATCGTATTAATAAATCATGCGTACAATATACTTACTACGAATTAGTAGCAGCTAATGTTTTGGTAATCTTGACATGTCTAGCAACCCGTGTGAGACCAAACAAAGACCTCAGATTCCCTCCCAACTAAACGTTACGACATCAGCTCGAGAGAATAAAGTCTCAACACAAGACACTCCTAACAACAGCAGTTCATCCACCCACCTGATTCCTGGTATTTGGTGAACTACTCTCTCTTGGCTCTATAAACAGTCATTTTAATTGTAATGTAACTTTCTACTGTTGTAACGTTAGTCCTGAACAATACAACAATCCCTAAAATGCTCGCGTAACCCGAGTCACTTACTGCAGGCTATTTTACAACAAGCCAATCTAATCACTACGTTGTAACATGCATATAACGTTACACATAAACTAAATGGATATAGGAGCATAATGTGTGATGCTGAACCTTAAAATGTTCAGGAATTAGAATACATAAATCCTCCACGGCTTCATGCTAATAAGCACAATACAACAGTTTTTGTTATTGTTGTTTTTGGTTAACCGGCTAACTTTTCTGAACGCTTTCCGTTAACATTATATACCCCACACGTGATACTACCTAGTCGGTACAATACCAAAGCGTAAAGAATATAAGCAAATTATGTTAAAGGTTGTACAAAATGTGACTTATTGAACCCCATTATCAAGCTTTGTAATAAGGTGACTTCGTTACTATGTAAAGAGGAAACTGAAAGTGAAGGGGCTCAAGCACACCCCTCAAGTTTAGCAATACTCCCTCTGCGCAATATCTAACTTAACGTTTAGCCTGTGATATTTAAAATCCCGAGGCGAAATATAACTTAAAGTAAGTTACATAAAAAACTGAAGATCGCGGAGCAGCGCGTCGTATATTCCTTCATTCAGTCCACCCCCTGTAACGTTACGTTAGTCTTAAATTTGGCGGCACATTTCTGTAAATATTAAAAAAGACATTCTTTTTCTGTTTCTTGACTTCATAACTTCCGCTCAAATAGTTGTAAAGATGGCATATATTTTCATTAACGAATATCCACCATTAATTAGAAGTACTGGTGTGCACTCACCATTTTCTCTTTTTCTCTGTCAGTCTCCCTCCGTCTCCGTGAAAGATTCACAAATGGTGGTCGGAATATTGGTATAGACCCGCCTTAACGGTCGTACATAAACACCTCCCATATTCCTGTATTTATCCGCCGAAACGCACTGCATTCTGGCCAAGGGTGCGTCGGAAATGCTGCAATATTTGTCCACGGAGCTAAACTAATCTTGAGCAAAAGTTATTTATGTCATTATACATAAGTAAAATAGCCTTTTTATTGTGCTATCGGCAGATATTGAGGCAAAAGTACAGGCGGCACTATCTGATGGCGGAAGAATACTGTACGCGTTTCGGTTGTGCGGATGACTCTGATTGGTTCGTTTGTACCTGCAATGCGTCACTCCCTGGTCACACACACTGTAGAATTTGCCCGGTCGTAAATGCCATGAGATGAAATAGGGAATCACCTGAGCCGTTGTGAATTCCACCCTTAGGCTGACAAAATTAGTGTTAATCTGCTGGTTAAATGTTTTATAAAGTTTGTTTTAATTACGTAACACACATTTCAATTACATATGGACCTAATATTACAATGCATCTTCACACAGATGCTAAAACTTATTACAGGTTTACTATGATAGCTATTGCCTAATTTATGGACATATTGTGCAATTCATGAGCATATTTAGATTCATGGAACTTTAAATGATTGTGTAATCAAAGAAAGGTTTTAGGCAATAATAAATGTTCTCATCCATAGCCTTTAATGACATTAACTATTATAAACTATATTAGTATTTCTAACATTCTGTTATTGTAAGTGCACTCTGCAGTCTGCTGCTTTAAAACACCATTTGAAAATACATTATATTACTTTGATAGGCTTACTTTCGATATTTAGTAAAGAGCTTGTTAAACGCATGGTAAAACCCATTGAACATGGAATATAGGCTATTGATAGAAGGGCCACTGTAAAACACAAGGATGATAATTGTATGGTTTGTTCTATGAGAATATGAACAATATCATTAGAATCACTTTCAGAATGATGCTTTCCACCAGCTGATGAACAATTAATGCATTAACAGTCATTTAGAATCTTTAAAGCATTTAAAGTCACCATCAAAATGTTTGTTGTTGTTTTTTTTTAAATAATTTATGGGCAGCATTCTTTTTTTAATTATTTTTTATGTGCTCCTGTAATCTAATCCTATCCTATATAGACAAAATCAAATTTTAATCAACTACATTTTTTCTTTGTTCGAGATGTCTTTCACGGATATATGTCAGAACAGGGAAGAAAGACTATCACAGCTTCCGTTTCATGAGGACTTTAAAGACTTTTTAAAGAGGACTTTCGTGTCAGAAAGTCTTAGATATTTCTGAAGTGAAAGCACTTTGAAAAATGAAAGTATAAAAAAAGTTATGGAAGTTTAAATTGACTGTAAATCAAATGTACTGTACTAAATATTTTTCTTTTATATAAAATATATATTTTACAAAATCATTTTTACTCTAAAATTACTATTAAAACAAAGCCATGTGTCAAAACAAGTTGTGTTCCTGTTACGGTTGTGGTGCGGGTAGAAGAAAGCAGGCTGAGGCAAAAGCTCCAATTCCAAGATTTACTCAAAAAATTGAAACAATAAAGTAGGTACAGGCAGCTGGCAGAAAGATCACACACAAAACACTCAAACATTAACAAGAACCGACGAAGACTAACTTAACAGAAGAAGACTAAATACAAGCAAGAATGAAATATAAGGTGAAAACAGGTGACACAGATGAGGACATTGAACAGGTGGGTGATTGAGGGAGTGAGTTCAGGTATAGAAACATAAAGGATGCTGGGAAGTGTAGTGCAGAGACAACGACAGACTGGTGCAGACGAAGACTATGACAGTTCCCAAATTTGAAGTTGATATCACAAAAAAGTTCTTATGAGATTTTGTTTAGGCGCTGTACCAAAACATTTCCACCCGGTGTCCAACATATTCCACTGACTTTTGTTTTAATCCATTCTCCAGGGAGAAATTAATAAATGTCTGTCCGAATATCAATTCTATCACAAAATATGGAACCTTGAGACTTTTCCGACGATATGCGTTATGTCAAGATTACAAAAGGTTTGATTATAACCTAATTAAAATACATTTTGTAATATGAAACCTGACAACGCCCACTAGGGGAGGAGCCTGCTAAAATAATTTAGAGTACCGTTTCTATGGTAAATCATCGTTTACACAGGATAAATTTTGAATGACCTAATTAATTACTACTTTATGAATACTAATTTATGAATACTAAAATATGTGATGAGAGTGCCAAGCTTCCTGCTAACGGGATGGTGACAGCACATACTGGATTTGCTTTTGTTTAACAACCAAAACAATAAGTTAAGCAAAACAAGGTCTAAATGATTAAGAAAGTTTGATTAATAAGCCAGTAATAACATAGGCACCAAAAGTAGAGATGCAGACAACCAGATCGTGCCTTGTTTCAAGGCCTATTCAAGCTTCTAGCCAGCTTCTCAATGCTTGACTGCCTTAGCTCCAGGCCACCTGTCTCTGGCCATGTCCCAGGTCAGTTGGATATTGAAGGAATGAGAAGACAGACTGTTGCTGAGAGGGGGTTGAGGCATTTTTATACTAAAAGAGCAGCAGGAGCAAATGAGATTATCTATGAGTGAACAACAGTCCTCAACATTGTAAATGTGATGCATTTAAATAGGTGATGAGTTATTTATGTTTTCCATGTCTCTCGACCCCCTCACCGCTGACCACCACCACTCCAAAAAGGAGATGGCTGAATCAAGCTTCCTTTTAAGAAAACAGTTAGGTCTACAACATGAACTTGGGTGGTTCCTGCATACTTGCCTTCCCAGAGGTTGTAAAACCAAGGGAAAGAGTGAATCATGCATTGGTTACACACAACACAGGCAACATGTGTGCTTAATGCCTCTTTCAGATTACCAACAGTTTCCGCCCTGTCTAGAAGGGTGTCTGGTATCTTAAAACCGTATTTGTTAACTTAAAGCAAGTTTAAATTGAAGTGCTACTAAAACAGAATACTAACGAGTACTATATAAATAATAATACTAAAATTACACCTTTTACACATTTTTCATACAGTCTTGCACTGAGAATGTTACGGTTTAGACAACATTGTAGTGTCATGACGTTATACAGATATGTGAATATGGCACAATGTGATCATTATCATGATCTTATTCAAACGAATTAATTCACTCAGGATTTTAATCTAGTAAAATGAGTGCAGGTGAACTATGTGTATATGCGTTTAACTATGCCAGGAACTTTGGTAATAGGATGCCAATGTCTGTGAATGGGTAATTGAGGACATAAAAAGCCATGTGAGACACAGATGGTTGATAATCACTGGTATAAAGAGCCCCTGACCACTCAGGTGTTTACTCAGAGCGAGGGCCATGAAACTGAAGACCTATTCATTCTTAATGCACATTGAGGCTTTGTAGCACTGGCAGACTTTGCAACACCAGGCTCTGGTTTCCCAACATAGACCTGTGTGCCTGTATGCATGCGCGTCTGTGTATGTGTGGTTGTGTTCACAAAGCTGTACATAAAGGAAAAAAAGCGTGACTGAGATTGTCTTTCCCTTTTCTGAGTGTCCATCTGTTTCCCTCTCTCTTTTGAACGACAGCCAAAGATCATAGTTGAATAATAGTGAGGGCAGCAGTTATCAATATTAGGGAATACAGTGAGGATTTATACCAAACTGACATGCTGTCCATCGAGAATGGAAGGAGGATGTTTCAAATTCAAAATGCAAAATTCAGTTCAGATTTTGCCACAATGGAATTCAAAAAGGCTTGAATCTTGACAAATAATAAGCTCTGGATCTTTGGCAGTAAAGCTGATTTAAAAAGAGAATTTATATTCAATCTACCACCTCTGTGCAATTTCTCAATAGGAACAATAAATAAATCAGAATTAAATGGACAGAAAAAGAGTGTTTGTGGCAAATGCAGGCTTTTTTATTAACATCAGGAGCTTTATGAGATCAGTGGTATAAAAAAAGAAGCTTAATTATGGATGGGTTTTGGCGCTTAGTGTTCAGAGAGGTTTGGCATCTTCAATTTCAATCTTTGTAATTGAAATTATTGTGTACTGTATTAATACTGCAATCGTTTTAAGTTTGCATTATTCTGCATGTTGACATAAAGTATCTATGAAAAAGGCAATATTATAAACTGCCTGAATGCATATGACAACCTTTGTGTAAACAAAATAATACATTCAATAATAGGATCCAAAGAATACATGAATGCAGCACTGAATAGGATTAGATTTAGAAGCACAGATTTTCTGTCTACAAAGGACATCAATTATGTCACATCCTTCTTTATTGCCCTTTGCAGATATGCAGGGCTCCACGATTAAAACAAACCTCAGCAATAGCTTTAATTGCCACAAATAAAATGCACAAACACGGTGGGTTAAAGTGCAACATAACTGATGTTGCAATAAGGATTACGGGAAAACATTTCCAGTCATGTAATTGTAAAAAAATAAGTAGTGACCTTAAAGGGAAACTCCACTTTTTTTGGAAATAGGCTCATTTTAAAACTCAACTGTTTAACTCTGTGGTGTAAAATTAGTCTATTTCCAAAAAAGTGGAGTATCCCTTTAAGACATGGCTTTATAAAAGGAACAAACATATGTGGAGTTAAAAAGCAAACTGATGTGTTATGAATATTTATATAATAAATTTACCCTAAACTTTCTTGGTCAGCATAGTTGTTTGTCTAAGACATTGTAAAAGGCTACCTGTAATTCAAGTACAGCAGAGGCTTCAGTTTCACAAAAAGCATGAATATTTAACCACATATTTAGTGAGACCTATTTGACGTCACCGGACCCTCCAGATAATTAACACACTTTAAGTAGCAGCTTTATATGTACAGAATATTCTGTACAATTATCCTGTTCTTTATTAGAGGCTGTATATGTATCTGTTTATTAAATATAGCAAAATAGGCATGCAGTATAAGCACATTCAAAATTCAAAATGATTTCTAAATTGTATTTAACCATACACTTAGATTCGCTCTGTCTTTTTTTTTTTTTTTGACTCCAGACGGCCCAGTTTTAGACAGCTGATATGCAAGACTTGGCTGTTCTCACACACAGACAGTCTGTTCAGTACTTACTGATGGCCAAGTTACTGAGATGCCATTTAGCAGATAACAACGAGAAGACTAATATGCACATTCATTGTGCTGACAAGGTCAATTACTGACATATGACCGAATGAAGTAACCAACCTTTTTTGGACTGGTCCTTGCCTTGTGTTGTCCCAGAAATATATATTTTAATTGCTTGTTGCCTTTTGTGCTTAATGATTTACAGTTATTGATACTGCAAGTGCTATATCCTTTTCCAAGATAATGTATTTTAAAGGTAATTTAGTAATAATCCAAATAAGGGATTTCAAACAAAGTTCAATTAACCATATTTGCACATGCATCTGTGGAACAGTCCTTAGCACACTAAAAGATAACAGGCGGTATTAAAATCACAGTTCTTAGGAGACTAAAGAGACCTTTTTACTCTGAAAAACAGCATGAGAAAGATGTCCTCATGTGTGAAGATGCCATAGGCCTGCTTCTAGGAGGCATGAGCACTGCAGATGTGGCCAGAGCAATCAACCGCAATGTCTGTAATGTATAGCCAGGTATACACGATCAATAATAAATAGTCCTTTTATGATTGTTGCTTGTCAGACTGCATGAACACGATCCCTGCAGTAAGCCATGTCACACTGTGGGATCTCAGTTGTCATTAATGTCACACTGTAAGACTGAAAGCAGTGGTTTGAGAGGGCTTTATGAACTTTATTCTGTTTATATGCTCTTATTTTGGAAAAACTTCAATTTTGTTTTGTTTTTTAGTGTGCAGATTACATAAATTTCTTCAATTTATGTATACATCAAATCAATGGCCCCAACAAATATTTAAGTGCATGAACTTGCACAATACTTGTGTATTTAAAAAGTTTGAAAGTATGTACACATTTCTGTTGTATGAACTAGAATTAAAGACTGATTTTCAATACAACAGTGGGTACTTTAAAATCTGTCTGTCCATGTCCTGGTGATTTAATCCTCTGCAGTGCTCCCAGTTCTGCCCTGTCACAGCAATAAGAGTCAGACCATTGCATCTGGCCACAGTCCAGAGCGCTGCAGCAAGCTGCCACCCCCTTTAAAGCAGGCCATCCCACCGCGAAAGGCCACTGCAGAGAACAAACACTCTCTCACTCAGCCCTTATGGAATTAACTGAGAACCAAAACACCACTGGCAATGCAACAGTCATGGGTTCTTTACATACTTTGGCATATACATACACTCTGGGTAACAAGTCAAGCCAAAAATGATATACACTATATATATATATGTGCAATTCTTGTTAATTTCCTGACTCTAGTGATTGGAAAATGGTTGTCCAGCATTTTTGGCTTGGCGCATTTTTACAGTATACTGTCAAGGGGGTAATCCATCGACCGGAATTTGAAGCTGGCCGGGTGCCGCCATCTTGTAGCAGAACTTCACTTGCGTTAGCATTTCAATTGACTCCCATTCATTTTGGTGTCACTTTGACAGTGAATAACTTTACATCTGAGGTGTTTGAAGACTCCATTTGTCCATTATTTATTTCTAAAGAAACACAACAATGTATAAAATGCTCCATTGCCTTGTTGGCTTTTAACTTATGTTATGGCCCCGTAGAAGCAGTTTTTTGTAAAAGTAGGCTAATGATTGCATCATAGCCACGTGATTCTCTGTCGCACAGTAGAGAGATTACCATATGGACAGGAGGAGAAGCCTGGGGGCAATTGGGGAAACGTGGAGGCAAAATGACAAAATAATAATAAAAATACCTAGACTAAGTTTCTCCTGCTCCTTGTGTAACCCCTCCACCCGGGTCCAACTCCCTCCGCTCCGAGCGGGCCTCGAACCCGGGTCTCCGGCATGAGAGTCAGGTGCTCCAACAAGGACGCTGAAAGACTGCAGCCCCTAGCATCTGTCGCTAGAGATCTGTCACCTATTGAGATCAGAGGAGTGAGGTTTACTTGCACAGCAACTACTAGCTGGCCTTAGTTACACTCACCCCCCTAAACCTCACTCCCATCCGGGTCACGGCACCAATGTAACCCCTCCACCCGGGTCCAACTTGACCCGCTCGAGACCCGCTCCGAGCGGGCCTCGAACCTGGGTCTCCGGCATGAGAGTCAGGCGCTCTAACAAGGAGGCTAAAGACTGCAGCCCCTAGCATCTGTCTCTAGACCGCCTATTGAGATC
Organism: Hybognathus amarus; assembly: GCA_030378365.1. Lineage (NCBI taxonomy): Eukaryota > Metazoa > Chordata > Actinopteri > Cypriniformes > Leuciscidae > Hybognathus > Hybognathus amarus. The sequence continues at coordinate 93,356 of JAQIUQ010007408.1, read as the reverse complement.
AGAGGAGTGAGGTTTACTTGCACAGCTGGCCTCCATTACACTAGCTCAAGGACAGCTCCTACTCACACTCTCCGCCTCTGCAAGTTTTGGAAGGGAATGATTTAGATTTCTCATGCCACAGCCACTAGAAGACAGACGGGTTGCTCACATCACGTCTACGTCGTCAAGCTCTGTTTGAGTCGGTTTGAGTCTGCGCGTCAGGAACGGAAGTCCTAAAAAATCGCTAAAAATGGGCTTCACTTGTCTCAATTGAGTTCCAATGAGATGGTTCTGTCCACTTCTTATACTGGCTATGTATACTGTAGATGGCGTAACTTAGCATGGAATAGCCTTCCCCAATTCGCAGACAACTTTATGCAGAATAGTCAGTGTTGTTCCACTCAATGTTATGGCTTCAAACTAGGGTTCTAATGGATTCACTAGGGTTCAAATCTGGGCTCTCCTAACCAGGCCAAAACATGACCCTGATGAACTTGATCTCAAGCCACTTCTTGATCTCAAGCCACTTCTTCCACTTCTTCTGGGCAGTTACATTGTGTGTTGGAAAATTACATCTGATCATTCTTTTTTAGATAGCTTTCCATTTGTCAAGTCAAAATTCTCCTGTACCACAAAGCATTAAATGACTTTTCACAGTGAAGCAGCTCACCAATACCTGCAGCTAAAGGATCCTCACAATGACTTATATTATATTATTCTTATATATTTCTCAGCATATTTTTGAAGACATTTCACTGAAAAATCACCATGAAACTCATTTCATTGTGATTCATCACTCCACAGACAACTTCTTCTGCCAAAGATTAATTCTGTCTGTGATATTTTTCTGAGACAGCAATGGCTTTTTAAGAACATTTGCTTAGTTTTGAGGGCCTGAAAAAGTAAACTTTTGCAATTTTTTAAAAAAATGCACGTTTTTGAAAATAATTCTGCTATTGTCTCCTTGTAAATTACAAAAACGTGAATTTGTGAAAACGGTGACGCCATGTGTGTATTATGAGTTATTCAGTTAGGCACATATATAGTGTTTATTTACAAAGGGACATTGCTAACTGGACTGGCATGTGTACACCGCTTTTAGTCTCTTTTTGCCGATCCGTGTGAATGGGATCGCTTTGACAATAGTGTTGTCTCGGAAAAATACAAAGAAAACTTTTCAGCTTTTAGGACATTGTTGTCATTTTGTGCTTGCATGCTCACTGCTCCCTACTCACTGAACACGGTATTTAAGTTGAAGTGGACTTCACTGACTTCCTGTGAAATGATGTATCGATGTTCCCTTATTCCCTATGCCGTTTGCAGTGCCCTTCGAACTGAACATGTTCGTTCCCTTCGGATTGGAACCTCACTTAAGATGGCAAAATACTCTGTGAAGTCCACTTCGCAGTCCACTAATGGTCGAATGGAACGCACCTAATATGTCCCTGATGAAATCAATTTAAGGCCTTAAAGCTACACTGTGATTTTTACCCCCATCTAGCGGTGAAAAGGTAAATGACCATCCAGTGAATATTAGTTTCTGTTCCTCTCAATTCCGATTTTGTTTTAACTCCTACGGTGGCCAATGTAGTCCAAGATTAACATGGCTTCCAGTTTGACCTCGTCCATGAGTGTTAACAGAGCCCGTCTAACGGAGAGCCTTGGCACTTCCTATTAGCCCCATTGTGTATTATCTTGGTTGCAGTTCCAGTAGAATTCCACTGGAGGTGATCGCGGGTGAGAGCAGAATGAATGGGAGTCTATGGGGCTAAACAGCTAAATGTGTCTCTTTCTCTAGCTTGTCGTTAAATTAACATAGATTTTATTGTTGATTCCGCAAGTTCAATATAGATTATAGGCTAAAAGTCGAATGAACGAGTACTTATGTCCTTTTGATTTCTTACAGGTTAGGCCGTTGCTGGCCGGAACACGCTAGCATTCTGCTATTGTGTGACGTCTTCACATTTTTGAACAGATTTTTAGAACAGATAAGTGAACTTAAAAATGCAATTTTCAGCTGAGTGAATTATCTTAGCCCTCCCTTTTGAATTCAACTTTCAAATTACTTGACAAAAAATTACATGCTTAGAAAAGTGGATTTCTGGGGTGAAAGCCCATTGACTCCCATTCATTCTGCACTCGACCGCGAGCGCCCCCGCATGGACAGAGACGTGTTACTGCAGCCAGTTCAGAACCCGGAAGTAACTAGCCAGTGCCAATTCTCAGACATTCTCTGGTGTTAACTCAAATGTAAACGTGAAAGGCGAAGCTTGAATTAACGGGTACGTCCCTCTTTCATGGCGACCGACATTAGAACCCCTTACCCGTATGTATTTTGAATGGCATATTATACACTCACGAGAATACTTAATTACTTGAACGAAGTAAATATACATTAACGAGCACATAGTATGTCCTTCAACCTGTTTTTCTCAAATTTGAAGAGTGACTGTCGGTGGAAAAAGGTTGCTTGTGTGCACATATGTATGTATAGTGCTTACCTATATGATATACACATGCAAATTGTGCTTTATAGGCTCAAATATTTAAAATTTGTCACAGCCGATTACCAGGTCTGTTCAATCAGTGAATGAAGTAAAGATAATTTAGAGAGGCACACAGCTGAAGTAGTTATGTAAGGAGTCTTTCGTGTAGAATTTCTATTTTCTACAGGGATGGATTACTTTACAGTCTGGCCTCACTAGCTCAGTTCTGACACCAAGTGACACTTACCTGCTATTGCAACGTCTGCACTTCTGTTTGGGTTATTAAGGCACATAGATCACCTGTTAAACACTTCAAGCAAGCTAAAAGCTACTACTGTTTTTCAGAAATTTGCCATATTTTTATACATGCCTATATTTGTTTGACTGAAGCTCAGAGTGAGGGTTCAAATTATCAGTCCTTTAATTACAGCTTCTGAATGGATGGTTATCTCGTCCAAGGGAATGAAGCAAATAACCATGATTAAATGTGACCTTGCTGATCTGTGCTTAACCCGACACATGCAAAACAACTATTTTCAATCTGATATAACTGTGATTTAGACATTCAGAACTACTATGCTGTAGATTATGACAGCTATGCTTGCATGTTAAACAATAAAAGTCCTGTGACATTAGTATCATATTATGCAAAATAATAAGGGCTTAGTCATAGGACTTTATTATTGTAACAGCATATGATAAATGGATGATATTGTCAGTTCTTTTTTTTAATAAGATGTATGTTTGTACAGTATGTCTTATCAGCTCACAATCTTGAAAAAGATTTCTTATGTAATAATTTAATAATAAGCTGTCCCAAAACCGGTAAGAATTTCATTATGCTGCTGAACACAATAAGTTATTTTGACTACCATAGTTTGGGCTGGAAATACTGTGTAAGTCAATGGTGCCCCACAACTGTTTGGTTAGTGACATTCTTCAGAATATTTTCTTTTGTGTGCAGTTTTGAGTACAGCTGAAGAAACTCATACAGGTTTGAAACAACTGGACGGTGGTAAATGATGAAATATAATTTGTTTTGGGCGAACTATCCCTTTAATGTGCATCCTTATATATTTGCCCTGCAAGAGTTTTTTTGTGAAAAATTATCTGGTTGTGAGTCACAAAAAGTACAATTCACATCTACACTCTATTTAAATATTGGCACAATGAAGGTTTTAATAGGATAGTAAAGAATTGATTCAAAAGTTTAAAAGAATCGTTACAAAATAACCGTTCTTCATTTGAAGTGTAGTTTTTTTTTTCATTTGAAGTGTATTTTTTTTTATTGCAACAAATAATATACAAAAAGATTTACATGACAATACAACTCACAACAAATATAAACTAAAGAATAATAAAACAGAAAAATCATGCCAGGGTTACAATAACTTAAAGTTACAGAATGCTTCATAGGTCTTTCTTGCTTTTTTGTTCTTAATTTTCATTTGAAGTGTAGTGTCTGAATACATGACTCTGGTAGTGTCGTCATTTTAGCTCCGCCCCGTTTGCCTTTGACCCTCCCAGCGCGCCTCGTCTGTGGCGGGAGATTCCAGCATGGCGGTGCAACCTAAGCAAAATCTGTCTATGGACATTGTATCTGAACATGGATTTTTGAATTTTTATTTTTCTATGCCTGTGAAACCTGACACCACCGTGAGAATATTTGATCGAAACGATTACTATACGGTTCACGGAAAAGATGCGGTTTTTGCAGCCAAGGAGGTTTTCAAGACGAACGGAGTCATCAAAACCCTGGGAACAGGTTGGCTGTAAAGTTATGCGATTATTTAATATCATAACAGTTCATTAAATATATCTGATTCTTTGTTTCTTTCTATTGTGCAGATATATGCTTCTTGCCTAAAGTGCATCAATATATGATCAGTTTGTTGATTGAGTATATCTGATCTGATAAATGTACTTTGAATTTACGCAGGAAACAAGAGGTTGGAGAGTGTGATCCTCAGTAAGATGAACTTTGAGTCATTTGTGAGGGACCTACTGCTGGTCAGGCAGTACCGGGTGGAAGTTTTCAAGAATGCCAGTAAGAGTAGCAAAGATCATGACTGGCAGATATCTTTCAAGGTATCTTATGTTCTTTTCTGTTTCATTACATTATTCCCAGTATCACCACTCCCAATCTCATCATGTTTGCATTTTTGCATTCCAGGCTTCTCCAGGAAACCTGACCCAGTTTGAGGAGATTTTGTTTGGCAGTGGAGCAGGACCTGGGGAGGGTGCAGCCGGTGTCGTCGGGGTTCGTCTTGGCACCGGGGCTGATGGGCAGCGTGTTGTCGGTGTTGGCTATGTAGACAGCACACTCAGGAAACTCGGTGTGTGTGAATTCCCAGACAATGATCAGTTTTCCAATCTGGAGGCTCTTCTTGTGCAGATCGGGCCCAAAGAGTGTGTGCTTCCTGGAGGAGATGCAGGTGGAGACCTTGGGAAACTCAAACAGGTAACTTTCTTATACGCCTTATTCACGGCAGCGCCATCTTTATTTAATGGGTTTTTGGATTGTTCTGCTCATGAAACACTGGAAAAATATCTTTCTAAGAAATGTCAGTTGACAAAAAACTCTTACAAAAATTGTAAGTAATCTAGGAGCTTTATTCAGCTTTTTACAGCGGATGCCATTGGAAACACGGTAAGTCTATCCCTCACAGCCTCACTTTCATACCTGTCATGGCGCTGCTCTGAATAAGGTCTAAAGATGCCAGTTTGTGTGTTTTGAAACAAGATAGTGATGCATAGTATAACAGTGCCATGTCAGTTAATAACTGATAATAGATTTGTTTTAAAAGATTAAAATCAGGGTAAGCAATTTTCTGAGAGGCTAGCAATGGCAAGTTAGCTTTGAAAAAAAAAAAAACCTCTCTTTAGAGTGTCTCCAAAGCCACATCTCCTTCAAAACAAGTGAATACGTTCAGCAGGGAGCAAACAAAAGCTTCATGAGGTAAGAGATGGTGTTGTGCCGAATTTTGACTGCCTGACCAAGTATTACTCCCCTCGTTGAAGTCGCTACCTGATTGCCTAATCCTAACCCCTGACGCCTCACCCACATCAATCCTGGCATAATTTGGCTGGGGTCAGAATTCGGCACAACAATGTTGTTAAAGTACTTAATGTCTCAAAGCACATAACATTTTAATTATAATAAACAAACAATTTAAAGAGCATTGACCTGTACCACCTGACTGATTGTGTATAGACCATTTCACAAGATGTAAACAACACTGGTCCAGAAACACTTCCTGTTTCAGTTTGTAACTGTTTTCTTTATTTCACATGTAAGGAAAACATCTTAAAGATGTTGGTTTAACTTTTTGATCTGGTTTTATATGTTCTGTTGGTTGTATTTTATCCCAGCTTTTATGTAGTGTTAAAAAACTGGAACAGGAAGTGCTTCTGGACCAGTGTTGTTTACTTCTTGTGAAATGGTCTATATGAAGAGTTCAGATGCAAAACCTCTAAGTGCCATTTGAAATTTTCTTCTAAAATGATCATTTTTATCAAGCTTGTATATTTAAGTTCAGTAATTTCACTTAAATGGCAATGAAGATTTCCTATTAATTGTCATTTAAGTGAAATTACTGAACTTAAATATACAAGCTTGATAAAAATGGTCATTTTAGAAGAAAATTTCAAATGGCATTTAGAGGCTTTTGCATCTGAACTCTTCATATATAAATATATATATATGAATTATAGCTGGCAGTAACTGGCGGGGAAAAAAAGGTTAGGAGTGACATGTCCATTATTTTTAGGAATTGCTCCTAGATTTGTCATTGAGGAGCTACTATGAGCCTTAAATTCTTTGTGAATACAGCCCCAGGTTGTGAAGAGACTTTCAACCATTATAAAGAGAAATGTTTCTGGAACAAACCACCTACCTGCCTTTATATGGCATTGGTTGATATTGGGTATTTAACGGTGCATGTTAATATCCTATACATTTACATTTAGCCATCATAATACTCATAATAGTTAATTTTTAAAAACATAAATCATGTAATAACACTGATTTTAAATGTAATCTTTTGGGGATCCATTTTTTAATACTTCAACACAATTCTGAGATGCCTAAATAAACTTTTACCATCTAAAATGATTTATTTTAGTGTTTATATATTGACAAAACAGTACAAATTTGATATCTGCTTTAAAATTAAAATGATTTGCTGCTTAAAATCAGCCAGAATTTTAAAGAAAAGTTCTGGGTAATTTACCCTTCAGAAAAGGGTAAATTAAAATAGTTAGTCTACAATAAAAACAAACAGGTTTCATACCTTAAAGGTAATGCCACAATTTAAAGTATGAGTTTTTGTTTGAGTTTTGGTGATTTGAACTGTGCCCAAGCAAGTTTGACACCCAAAGTTTGTTTAGTTTGACCATTGTGATCGCTTCGTACCTGGCCCACTCTGCAAATTGCTCTTTCGTCGTTGGCTATTGCTGTGATGTCATGTGACTGACATGTTGTCCTGCCCTCGCACCAGTAAACGTGACATCAGAGAAGGCATGTCGTTGCAAGAGGGAGAACTTATTCTGATTAAAGATTAAGGAAATTAATTTAATTTTTAAAAAATGCATGGATGAATCATTTATAATAAATACTGCAATATTTCATAAAATAATAATTGAAGAGTTCAGATGCAAAAGCCTCTAAGTGCCATTTGAAATTTTCTTCTAAAATGACCATTTTTATCAAGCTTGTATATTTAAGTTCAGTAATTTCACTTAAATGACAATTAATAGGTAATCTTCATTGCCATTTAAGTGAAATTACTGAACTTTAATATACAAGCTTGATAAAAATGATCATTTTAGAAGAACATTTCAAATGGCACTTAGAGGCTTTTGTATCTGAACTCTTCAATTGTTCATTTTGGGTTTATGAGGACTTCAACAACTCGTGTGTCAATATACTCTTTTACATTTTTAAAGATTTTACAAAAAAAAAAGTTTTTCGATGGAAAAAAAAATTTCAGATGGAAATACATTTCATGTACCCATTAATATTACTGCATCTATAGACCAAGATTTTATAACCATAATAATACTTTCATACATACTGGTTGCTATTCATAATTCAGGTGGTACAGCGAGGTGGCATTCTGCTCACGGACAGGAAAAATCCGACTTCACAGCCAAAGACATCGTGCAGGATCTGAATCGCCTACTGAAGGCCCGCAAGGGAGAGACTGTGTCCAGTGCTGCCCTCCCAGAGATGGAGAAACAGGTTTGGGGCTCTAAAACATGTTACAAGTGTCATTTCAGGTGGTTCGCCTGGAGATTTAACCAGGTTATTGCTTTTCCAGATTGCAATGTCTTGCTTAGAAGCAGTCATCAAATACCTGGAGCTTCTCTCAGATGAGGCCAATTTCGGTTCCTTCGAAAATTACCACGTTTGACCTCAACCAGTACATGCGTCTGGATAATGCTGCTGTGCAGGCACTGAATCTCTTCCAGGTCAGGGGTTATTCAAAAACACAAAAATATGCTTTTTCTTCATCAGCAAAGGGTTATTTTGAGTTCTGATGTTCTTCCTGTGATTTCTCAGGGTTCCTCTGATGATGCTACTGGCACACACTCCTTGGCAGGCCTTTTAAACAAATGCCGTACCCCTCAAGGACAGCGGTTGGTCAACCAGTGGATCAAACAGCCTCTCATTGACAAAAACAAGATAGAAGAAAGGTGAGACTTTTTTTTGCTACATATAAGGCCTAGGTAAAAAATATTCTTGATTTGATTCTCACCTTTATGACCTGATATCAATTCTTAAATCCCAAGAATGTCGGGCTATGCTGTTTTCAGTTAATAAATGAACTGAACTTTATCATGCCTCCTTTCCAATAAATCACAATAAGTGTTCTCTTTTGTTACTTTAAATGTGACACAGATTTTAAATTGTCCATTTTATTATAAAATTCAAACAACAAGACCCTGATCATCTCTTCCACTTTACTGCTAGTTACTGCACAAAATAAACTTGAATGAACTTATATTACTCGGTAATGTTTGGTGAGTACATCAAGTTAACTAAATGGGCTTAGATAAGGTTTAGAGGTAGATTCAGGGTAAGTACCACCAAGTTATTGTAGTTACTACAATACGTATATAGTAAGTACATGCGAAACAGGACTGTAAAATAGATGCTACCAAATGTGTTTTGAAAACGCATTGTTTCTAACATTAAAAATATTTACTGCCACTTTTGATCATTTGAATGCATCCTTCTCAATAAAAGTCTTAATAGTTTGAATATATATATATTTTTTTTTTGTAGGGTGTGTGTTTAACACGGTTATAGACCATTTCACAAGATGTAAACAACACTGGTCCAGAAGCACTTCCTGTTTCATTTTTTTAACACTACATAAAAGCTGGGATAAAATACAACCCACAGAACATTTAAAACTGAATCAAAAAGTTAAACATCTTTAAATGTGAAGTAAAGAAAACAGTTACAGACTGAAACAAGAAGTGTTTCTGGACCAGTGTTGTTTACATCTTGTGAAACGGTCTATCTTTGGAAACTGCAGAAAACCAGCGGGTTGGCAGGCCTGGTAAAGAAAAAATCAATTGAAATCACGGGTCGAAGAGAGAGAAACGCAACAAACGTGTGTTACTCTTACTTTCCTTTTCAACAACAATGTATTTCTCTTCAGGGTAACCAGTAAAGGAAAAAATGCCTTGAGCACCTATATCATTATAAAAAAACACAAAGGCAGAAAACCCTACATTATTGCGTAACTTAATAGCTTTCTAAAAATCACTCAAGCTTAACAGAAAATATTCGTAGGAGCGTTTTACTGAAATAGTTAACCAGGACGAATCAAGTGCTAGGAATGTGAATGATTGTGAAGCGCTTCAAATGAATATGACAATAAGCTTATAAAGCCTATATCCAGCCTTTGCTTGGGATGAATGCTTTTAATATGGTGTGTGCGTGTGTGTTCAGGAAGTTACAGTGATGGAAACATTGACAATTTATGTTTTTGAAGAGAGTAAAGCCTGTGTTTAGGCTATTAGGAAATGCAATTTTTGCCATTTTTTACTAGCATGCTTAACAATGAGAATTTTTTAACAGTTGTAATGTGTGATGATCGGGTGCGGATATCTATATCAGTGAAAATCATAGGTTCGAAGTGGGTGGTGGGTGGATGATACATTAAAATCAACAGCTTATTTGGTTGACGTTAGAACTGATCTGTGCATTTGTGGTCATGTTGTGCAGACTGGACCTTGTGGAGACTTTTGTGGAAGACTCTGAGCTGAGGAAAAGTTGTCAAGAGGATCTTCTCCGGCGTTTTCCAGATCTGAACCGGATGGCAAAGAAGTTCCAGCGTCAGAGCTCTACTTTACAGGACTGTTATCGGGTCTATCAAGCTGTGGGGCAACTGCCGAGTCTGGTGCTGGCATTGGAGAGATACTGTGGTAAGAAGTTTTTCTTCAGTATTTCTAATCTCTGTATTTTCTGACCACGTGAAACGCGTAAACCCGAGATCATAAATCGTAATTGTATGATGATTGAAATTAGGGATGTGCACGAATATTCGAATTTTCGAATATTCGATATGTAATTATTATTCGAAAAATAAAATACTATTCGAATTTTGAATACGTTGCTTTGCTGGCCGTAAATGCAGTGAGTCCATGATAAATCCTTAGAACTAACTCGCAGTTACAATTAAATGCACTGGATGGCGCTGTGGAGTGTGTTAACAAGTTGTCTGTATTTGATCATATAATGTTGTCGTCTGCCTCGCGAAGTTTGGAATTAATGTTACTTGAAAAGGATCTTACTAAACGGAATTAGTTTTGATCAAATTAATTAATAATCTGAGTTATGATATCATCACCATGAGAAATCACATGAAATCCAAACAGTCGAGTGAGGAAAGACAGCTGTCCATCACTGCATCACAACTGCAGGTAAGCGCAGCTGGACCCCGCGTGATCAAAGATGTTAACTTATCTGATAGCAAAATGATTTTGAGACATACTTCCTTTAAGTTTCGTTAAGGAAGACCGGTTTAAGAACAGAAAATGCAAAGTGCTGTTAGAAACACCGTTCTCTTTGTGTCTCTGAAACATCTGTCAGCGCAGCGTCTTTTCTCATCTCGAGCATAAAGTGCTGGCGGCGCCCTGCATGTGACGTTAGATATTATTGTTTTCTCAACATAAACGTGAAGCAATATAAACACGATAATCAATCATTTGCTGACTCGTGTGTGTGTATATGTGTACGTTCTGTACGATATCTGACGCAATCTGCTTTATTAGGGGTTTTCTTTTCGCTCGCGTTGCTTGAGCATGTTTTTAATAATGCTTTTTTATTTATATAATTTGTTTACACATAGGCCTACGGTTTAAAGTTTTCAACTAAAAGAAAACTTTAATTACTATTGTAAGCTTGTTGTGTATTGCCTAATTCTAAGCTTGTCCAGAAATGGTGACAAAAACGTAAAAAAAAAAAAACTTAAATACTGTCTTTTTCGTAAACATAATTTAAATAAACGAATATTCGAATATTCGAATGCAATATTTTTGAAAAATGCCCATCCTAATTGAAATTGTGAAATGGCCTTAAACAACTAAATAAACTGCAAAAAGTTACATTTTCTAATACATTTATTTCATGCACGGATTGCTCTAGCGGCATCTGCGGGACGTCCTTAGCATGTAACTTCGACCTCACAGTAAAAGCCCTGCACAATTAATTCCAAATTGCAACTTATTATTTGTGTGTTGCATATTTGTTTGTTTATAGTTGTCCTTGGACCTAATAAGGTTACTATTATTGAAATGTTATTGAAAAAAATGGCTCTTTGGTCAAAAAGGATATTGGCTTATTGCGATCATTAAACTGCAACAACTGTGATGTCGTTATATAAATTCATATATAGTCTCAGGTTTTCCTTCCTTTTTGTCTTTAGCTGTCCATGCGGATGTAATTTTATTTTCATTTGAGCAACAAAGTTCGTCTGTGGGACACCTCAATGAGTGACAACTGTGTTATTATTCGTTAACAGGGAAACATCAGGCCCTCCTGCAAGCAGCATTCATCTCTCCTCTTAACGACCTCATCTCTGACTTCTCAAAATTTCAGGAGATGATTGAAACCACACTGGACATGAACCAGGTCTGCTCTGATCATTTGCAATTTGTGCTTTAAGCAAACTTTAAAATTATTAAGTACTCAAATTTCTTAAATGTGTAACACTTGTGGGATTTTTTTTTTTGTCAGGTTGAGCATCACGAGTTCCTGGTAAAACCCTCATTTGATCCCACATTGAGTGAACTAAGGGAGAACATGGATCGTTTGGAGAAATCCATGCAGGCCGCTTTGAACAGTGCGGCTCGTGAGCTTGGTAAGTGATCGAAGGATGGAAAATAAATGCATTTCTCTATTAAACATTTTGGTGTTAAACTAATAATAATTGTTGATCTTTAGGGCTGGAAGCAGCCAAGACTGTGAAGCTTGATTCCAATGCACAGATCGGTTACTTTTTCCGAGTTACGTGCAAAGAAGAAAAGAGCCTTCGCAACAACAAGAAATTCACAACTTTAGATGTTCAGAAGAACGGAGTGCGATTTACTAACAGGCAAGGATGTTTTATGAGATGTTCAAATATTTCGAGTTGCTGAACATATTATAGTTGGAGTTCTTAGTAAGTGATTGTATTGTGTGTTTCACAGTAAGCTGAGCTCTTTGAATGAAGAGTACACTAAAAGCAGAGAAGAGTATGAAGAGGCTCAGAACGCCATCGTCAAAGAGATCATCAGCATAGCCGCTGGTGAGAGTCATTCACTTCTAAAGGGTTGTTCCCTGTGGTTTTTGAATGTTTCACTTTAATTTGATTGTAATTCTGGATGCACTAGGGAAGGCTCTCTCTGTAACATTAGTACAGAGTATAACATCCCCAAAAAAGAGAACAATATAATTTCACAGTATATATAAGTCAGTTTGATGTAAAGGCCCGTTCACACAAAGGATGTTGTCTATATATATATATTTATATATATATATATATATATATATATATATATATATGTATTAGGGCCGGGAAATATTAATCGCGATTAATCGCATCCAAAATAAAAGTTTGTGTTTACATAATATATGTGTGTGTAGTGTGTATAATTATTTTATATATATAAATAAACACACATGCATGTAAACATATAAGAAATATTTGCATGTATGTACTTTATATATATTTATACAAAATGAATATTATACTTAAATATAAATATTTGATATATTAATAACACATTTGTCTTAAATATATTTCTGTATACAAAATAATTATACACACTACACACACATATATTATGTAAACAAACTTTTATTTTGGATGCGATTAATCTTTCCCAGCCCAATATATATATATATATATATATATATATATATATATATATATATATACATATATATAAATATACTTTTTTTTATTTTTTATTTTTTTAGGATGCACCGATATGACAATTTTGGCCGATACGATAATTGTTTATATTTGAAAGCCGATAACCGATATATTGACCGATAAATCCAAATTTTTAGACAATTTTTGAGAGCCTGATTATAAAAAAAGTCTCCTCATTTAAAGTCAAGATACAAACACAATTATGATGTTCTTATTTTAATGTTGTGTAGCCGATATGACAGACTTTTCGCTGCACATTTTGCACTTTAACTGGATTTTCCTTTTTTAAAGTGATTTCGTTCATATTTCAAGCAATTTAAAAGCATCATGTTGAACAGTGCACATGTAAAGTGCCTCAGCTGAAGGAAATACATTATTTATCGGCCTTTAGATATCGGCTAAATGTTTTTGTTGGGCCATGATAACATTAAAAATTATCATTTATTGACCAATAATGTGGCCGATATATTGTGCATCCCTAATATATATATATATATATATATATATATATATATATATATATATATATATTCTATGAGAATAGGTACTTCCACACCACAACTATAACGATAATGATACCGTTAAAATCTTTTTCTGAGCCATTTTTTTCCAACTGCTGAACGATAAAAACATTGACAGGATCCATCCAGCGTTAAAGAGTTTGAGCATTTAAAGTGGTAAAGTAAAACGCACAAACACTGTTTTGAATGACAGAGGATTTTACCTTTTTATCAACATGGTTTTAGTCAAAATTAATGTTGGAATAATATGCAGTAATATACTTAAAAAAATGACAGGTTAGAGAACAGCTCAAACAATGCATTTTGGGAAATAATTATAATATAAGCATTCAAATAATGTTGGCATTATATGGACATTCTGATTTCTATTCTTACATAGTGATCAATCCGAGGGACACAGCATCTCGAACGAGAAATATCGGGGTGACTTGATTTATTCCTTTTGGAATTGTTTGGATCTTTGGCTAATTGGTTGTCGTTTGAAAACTGATCCGAATCTCATGTATAATTTATAATACGGCAATGTTCCATTAAAAATGTTTCATTTCATTGTGAATTTATGCAGGTTTATCGTTTTATCACCATTAATGTATATTGAATATGTTATCCTTTAGTCATTTTGGTCATTAACATTAAGCTATTTTTAAGTTTGGTTAATGTTGTTGGCTTGTTGAAAATGAATAGTTCAGTAACCCTGTGTTTGTACCACAGGCTATGTGGATCCAGTACAGACTCTAAATGAGGTAATAGCTCAGCTGGATACTGTGGTGAGCTTTGCCTTGGTGTCCCACGCTGCCCAGTGCCTTACATTAGGCCCAAAATACTAGAGAAAGGGTGGGGAGACTCATTGTGAAAGCAGCAAGACATCCCTGTGTTGAAGCCCAAGATGATGTGGCTTTTATTCCCAATGATGTCACCTTCACAAGGGGAGAGGAGATGTTTCATATTATCACAGGTCAGGTCTTATTTGATTGGAGGATTGTAAAAATGAGCAAGTGCTTGAGTACTAGCAGTAAATTGAAGATTCATGTACGTACATGCATTAATCTATATGATAAAAGGTCATTTTCACATTTTTTTAGGTCCAAATATGGGTGGTAAATCTACATACATTCGCCAAGTGGGTGTGATCGTACTGATGGCACAGATTGGCTGTTTTGTGCCATGTGATGAGGCAGAGCTGAGTGTGGTGGACTGTGTGCTCGCTCGAGTGGGTGCGGGGGACAGCCAAATCAAAGGAGTGTCCACCTTTATGGCTGAGATGCTGGAGACGGCTGCTATTCTTCGGTCAGAACTCACATTTGAAACATTTTGTACTCACATTATTTTTTAAGGAATTTTCCAGGTTCCGTAAAGTTAAGTTGAATTGACAGCATTTGTAGATTCAGCGGTAATCAACAATCAATATCCACTTTTCCCTAAAAGTAAAGTCTGGGTTACAGTTGAGGCACTTACAATGGAAGTAAATGTGGCCAATCTGTAAATATTAAAATATTCACTATACCCACTTGTAGTTTAGCCACAGGATGTAAACAGTATGCATGTTAACATGATTTTAGTATGGAAAGTCACTTATAAAACGTTGTTGCTATAACAAAATTGGCATAAACCCTAAAATGACGACACAAGTTTTAACAGAAGAATTATGTAAGTGCTTTAATGCTACGTTCACACCGGGCGCGAATAGCGCGTCACATTCGTGTCTACCGTGTCTAGTTTGACGCGTGACCACTTTGTGTTAATTTGCGTGTCAAGAGCGAAACTGACGTGGGTAAAATAAAAAGTTTGAAGCGAAATTTATGCGGTAGTCAAAACCGAAACCTGTTGACGGACATTCTTTGTTTATGTTGATCGAGCATTCATCGAGAGATTCACCACACTGTATTTGCTCTGGAGAGCTGAGAACAGCGCCGTGGGGATCATCGTCGCCATATTTGTTTCCACCGGACCCTTCGGAGGTGAACCGTTTGGCAAGTTTCACCATTTGCTCGCTCTAGGAGCTGCGCCTGGATGACGGCCGCTGTCAGCGGTACTTTCGGCTGTCCCGCGGCCAGTTTAATGGCCTGTTGTCCCACATCGGAGCGAGGATCGCCCTCATCCACCTAATCTAGCTGTCATTTATTTTTGTTTTGATGATAAATAGAGCCAGCTTCCAAAATGAACATGTCTCGTATATAGAAATAATGTTTTAAGTGATAAAATATTTGCTTTGTTGTGCATAAGAATCCCACCATGCATTTAGTTATATTACAAAATAATTTATTGAAGCATATAGACACTTCACCACATGAGCAAGCAGCTAGGCTCCTGATTGGTTAACCCGGCGCGAATTGACGCCAAAGTTCAGATTTTTCAACTCGGGCGGGAGACGTACATTCGCCTCAAATGCTTGAATGCACAAATCATTCGCGCGTAACGTGCTTGACGGCAGACGCCTCAATTCGCGCGAACGAGGCGTATTCGCGTCTTCCACGGCGCAGGAATTTTTACCACGCGTAATGCGTCTTTGCATTGACTTAACATTGAAATTCTTCGCGCCTGACACGCTATTCGCGTCCGGTGTGAACCCACCATTATACATTTTTAAGCTTCACATTTCTGCTTAAAAATGAAGGATGGCAGGAGAGAAAAATCGATGCTGTGTAAATTGCATGAAATATTAAAATATACGTTAAACTATTAAAAGTGAAACCCTAATGGCCCTATTTTTAAAAATGGCCCTATTTTACTATATGCATTTTGTGCCCTCAAGTACTTTTTTGTGATAAATATGTCATGTTTTTTATTTTTGTTTTTCAGAGATCGGCCACAGAGGATTCCCTCATCATTATTGATGAATTAGGCAGAGGCACATCCACATACGAATGGCTTTGGTCTGGCCTGGGCAATCTCAGAGTACATCGCTACCCGCCTCAAGTCCTTCTGCCTGTTTGCCACTCACTTCCATGAGCTGACGGCACTGGCGCAGCAGGTGCCCACTGTCCGTAACCTCCACGTCACTGCCCTGACCACAGACAGTACTCTCACAATGCTCTACAAGGTGAAAAAGGGTATGTGGCTTTCCAACAAAGCATTGCTTTAATCATTTTGAAAACTTTGATTGGGTTGTATATTTCCATTGTGCTTGGTGTATGATGTTTTATTTGGGCTTGATTTGACTTAGGTGTGTGTGACCAGAGCTTTGGGATTCATGTGGCAGAGCTTGCTAACTTCCCAAGCATGTGATTGCTAATGCACGGGAGAAGGCTTTGGAGCTTGAGGAGTTCCAGGATATTTCTGGAGGTGGGGAAGAAGCTGGACCTGAAGCTAAAAGACGCTGCCTGGAGAAACAGGTGAGATGTGTTATTAAAAGAAATGTTTGCATTTGCAAAGCTCAATGCATTAAAATATTACAGTTAATAAACTGCTGTGCTGTCTTGTGGATTTATCCATAGGAGGGGAGAAGATCATCAAGGCTTTCCTGGCTAAAGTGAAATCAATGCCTGCTGAAGACATGTCTGACGAGGCTGTCAAAAGGGAGCTGCGCAAACTCAAGGCAGAGGTCATCAGACAAAACAATAGCTTCATCAATGAGATAGTATCACGCTCTGCCAAAGTCTGAAGGCTTCAGAATCAGCATTGTCTTAGTGGTTGAAAGTTCAACATTTCAGTAAATTTGTTTATGGTATAATGGAAATGTATATAATCTATAGTAGATTAGAATTGTTTTTCCATTTTAGCACCATCTGTCTTTTCAATTTTTTTTTCTTGTGATGTTTTCTGTAGCCATCAATCCTCTCTCAGAGTAAAACATTTCTAAATACTTTTTTTGTTTGTGTGTGCACTGTTGAAATTACAACTTGAATTTTGGTTAGTGGCAATGTCGCCATCTAAAGGGGAAAGTGGGGAACGTTTGCATTCTTCTTTTTTATTTTACCTAATTTCGAAGATAATGGTTTATTGTTATAATTATAAACTGTTTTAGTTTAGACAGACCTTGTTTGTTTTCTTTTAATTGTGCTTTTATAAATTTACTAAATCTTCATGTTGCCATTCTGGGGATTTCAAATTGGGTTCTGGGGAAAGTGTCAAATAAAGACAAATATTTAAATACATCTAAGTACTACTAGTGAATACAAAGAAAACTATATATATATATGACTAAATATTATCCACATAATGTTACTTATGTTCATATATTTTTTCACTGTATAAATTGGGTGTTTGCACATTAAAGTATAGAGCTGTCTTTTACATTTTTACAATGGGGTCTCTCATGAGAGTAATCATATTTGGAAATCTGGAATTAAAAATCCATGCTATATAGTTTACCTGGTAATTAAATCTAAGCAGAATAAAGTACACGTTTAATTCAGTTCTAAGAATGTAGGGCTGTCAAACGATTAATCACATCCAAAATGAAAGTTGTTTACAGAATATACACTACACTACAAAAGTTTAAGATCGGTAATATTTTTTATGTTTTTAAAAGAAGTCTCTTCTGCTCACCAAGGCTGAAATTTTTTGATAAAAAATACACAAAAAACACAGTTATATTGTGAAATATTATGACAATATAAAATGACCGTTTTTATGTTAATATATATTAAAATGTAATTTATTCCTCTGAAAAAAAGCTGAATTTTCAGCATCATTACTCCAGTCTTCAGTGTCACATGATCCTTCACAAATCACTCTAATATGATGATTTTATGCTCCAAAAACATGTATGATTATTATCCATGTTGAAAACAGTTTTTTACATTATATATATATATATATAAATACACATGCTTTGATACTGTATATAGAGTTATATATAATTTATATTAAATGTAAATATATTTTTTTATTTAAATATTTCTTAAATATTTACATGCATGTGTGTCTATTTATATATATGTATATATGTATATATATATATATGTATATATATATATATATATATATATATATATATATATATATATATATATATATATATGTATATATATATATGTATATATATATGTATATATATATATGTATATATATATATGTATATATATATATATATATATATATATATATATATGTATATATATATATATGTATATATATATATGTATATATATATATGTATATATATATATATGTATATATATATATATATATGTATATATACACACACACACACACAAAATAATTATACACAGTGCACCCACATGTATTATGTAAACAAAAACTTTTATTTTGGATGCGATTGAGTAATGCATACAGGTGAGTTTGTCTAATGCAGATGTATTAAACCAGAATGGGATATTTTGCTCTTTTATGATAGGTCTAGCTGGTCTCCCAGCCTAACCAAACGGGGGCTCAACAAGTAAAAACATAACCCACTTTTTGCTATCTTGATCAGCCTAGGTCTGAGACCAGTTCTGCCTATTTTTTTTATCATCAGGAAAAACTTTTACACAGTTGTAATCTCAGTGTCATGGCACCAACTTTTCCAAAATTGGAGGATCAATATTTAAAAGCTATTATTCAACGTTACTCTTGCTGAATATCAGTGGTGCCCCCTTGTGCACGTTCTCCATGTCCATGTTAATGGCTCCTCCTGCTAGAGAGAAAGAGAGAGACACGGAGCTCAGCACAGGGGAGCTGTCCGAAAAAACACACCAACAACACCCGAATAAGAAAAACTGCCTAGGGTTGGTGTCATTTTTCGGCGTAGACGGGTGATTTGACTTGTTTCAGACCAGAGATTTGTGTAAATGCTAATAACACCAGAATAAGGTTCGAGGGAAGCGTATTTTTTCTGGGTAAAGTCACCTCGCCAAATGAACTCCGTCAGAGCGAGCAGCAGGAGACCCAGGCGAGTGTCGAGGCCGCGCCCGGTGCAGCCGGAAAGAAACAACGCAGAAAGAGGTAAGACTGGGACCTTTTATTCTACAACGCTACAATGTTGTACCATGTCATATACGGCACTTAATCTATCTGACCCGACACGGCCACTCCGAAGCCGCACGGCCTGATTAAAAGGGCTTGTGTGCAGAGCGTCGAGGCGCATATATATATATATAGGCCAGGCCGCGCTTTGTTTGGGCTTCACGAGCCCTAATCGTAAACGGCTAGCTTTCAACGCACTCGTCATCTTTCCTGGTTAACTTTAAACCTAGAAACAAGATAAGCAAATGTTTATGTCTGGTCTAAGTTATCTGTCTTGGGTTATAGGTGGAAGAGAGACATACGTAGTGGATTTAAGCACGAAAATCTGCGCTGCGTAACGTTAGCTGTTAGTAACGTTAATGTTATTCAGTGTTGAGCTACAGTTGATGGCATTGTCCATGTACACCAAATATGTTACAAACACTGTTGCTGCTTTCCTGACCGTATTAATATCTACAACTGCATTGTGTTTATTCGGCTTTCGTTAGCTTTGAATGCAAAGGCTGTGAAGTTAACTGTTTACACTGCTAGGTAGCATGCTAGCTAACATAAGTAGCTGCGCACTTGAGCTTCTCAGCGAGAAAACGGGGTAAGATAAAGGCTCTCTTTGCTGTTTTGTTTGGGATATGTGCGTGGTGGAACATTTATCATGCAGATAGTAAGATAGTAAGTTTTGTTGGTTTGGTTTGTAAATGCTATTTGCACGGGCATGGGTTCTGCTGGTGAAGGTGCTTCTGCGATGATCAATCAGAAACCTTTGTTTCCACGTTTAGCTGGGTTACAGACCCCCCACTGACAGGCTTTCTGGTCTTTAAAAAAATCCATTGATAAAGTGTTAATGCATTAGTTTTTCGTGCTCTTTAAGCATTTATTGGGGTTAATTGGTTCATTTTAGACCAGTAGTGATCAGTGCATTTTGATTACCTCAATGTTTACATTTGATCTGATGTTTACATTTACTATATCTTGTAGAACATAAGCCTAAGCAATGCATTGATTTAAGTGTAAGGACCATTCATATTCTCAAAATTAATTTTAATATAACCTCACTAAAAAGTACCCAATGTATTACTACCTGAGAACAATGTATCATTGCCAGCATTTTCCTTATTTAGGGTAGTTGAGCTTTTAGAAAGGAGAATGATGTTCTATCTGTATTTGTATGACATAAGGGTGTGACGTTCTAAGTTCTTATTTGGATACACACTTTTCTTTTTAATCTGTGCATGCTGTTTTTGGTGAAAAGGAAGAGCATCTTCTCCATACTGTTTTGTTTTTCAGATGTTTTGGTTGTGGACACTGACTAGATGCATATGTAGGCACAAGGCAGACAGAGAGCTGTGACCAGTGCCATGGCTGAAAGATAAGGATTTCCTTTGGTGTTGATATTTTGCCCTGATGTACTTTTTGTTGCCTTGCTGTCTTGTCTATGAAGTCTGCTATTGATGGACCAGTCAGCTGTGAGTTGCCATAAAATTCGTGACAGTTTAGAGTCAAGCTTTAGCTACTCTTCTCATCTTTAACTTTTGGATGTTGTCTCCAGGTACCAATTGTGCTGTAGGGAAGGACAGACCGTAAGGCTCTCAGGTGATCAGTACACCAGGTATTGACAGGTAGGTAGGTAAGTCATTTGCAGCTGAATTAAGAATAGCAGTCGTTTTTGCCTTAGTTTTCTTGGTTTATGGATAATATATAATGGTGTTTACATTTGCAAAACCAACTGTATCAAGAAGGTTAAGGCATTTAGGATTTTTACTCCTTAAATGCGTTAAGATATGGAAAAGCAAGCTTTCTGGAAGTATGGAAATTCAGTGTTTTTGCACCGATGTGATGTTCTTACCAACTGATGGGCAAAGGTTGTTGTCTGCACTGCTAAGCTTTTGGAGAAAGCCAACAATTTTCTGTTTTGCTCCTGCAGGCACATTTTGCAATGTTCCCTGCAAACATGGAAATCAGGAGTTTGTGGTGGAACTTGGGGTCTGAGCTTGTGCAGGGCAGGTTGAGATATGTTTTGCTGAATGGATATTTTTTTCTTTTTCTTTCTATCTCCTGTAGATGAGGACATCCCTGCAGATATGGTTGCAGAAGAATCTGGTCCAGGAGCTCAAAACAGTCCATACCAACTCCGTAGAAAGTCCCTGTTGCCTAAACGAACCGTGTGCCCCACAAAAAACAGTATGGAGGTAAAGAGTTTGCTCTTTTGATAGAGATGGTCCTACTAAAGGTGTTTGAATCTAAATAGCACTTCATAAAGTCAATGTCTAATTTGTGTGATACAGGGAGCCTCCACTTCAGCCACAGAAAATTTCGGTCACAGAGCTAAACGTGCAAGAGTGTCGGGAAAATCCCAGGACCTGCCAGGTGAGTGGGGAGTTGTGGTCTTGATCATTAAGTGCATCATTATTAGGTTTTGTTGCTTTTCAAAGGACTATTGCTATTAAGTGTGCAGTGCAAGCGAGCAGTTTGCTTTAGATTTTTTTTTCCTGTCGACAATGTTTCAGCTGCCCCTGCAGAGCAGTATCTCCAAGAGAAGCTTCCGGATGAAGTCGTTCTGAAGATCTTCTCCTACCTGCTGGAGCAGGACTTGTGCCAGGCTGCCTGCGTATGCAAGCGTTTCAGTGAGCTTGCAAATGATCCCATTCTCTGGTGAGAATTTACATACTAACAATAGAATGATTTGCAGAAGTGCATTAATTACTCTCATTGAAGTATGGAAGAAAATGTTAAGGGTAGTGTCATGCTGTAAGTGGGATACTAATGATCCAGTAGATCAGAGATGTATAGTAACGAAGTAGAACTACTTAAGTACTGTACTTAAGTACTAAAATGCTGTATCTGTACTCTACTAGAGTATTGTTTTTTTCTCATACTTCTACTTTTACTTCAGTAGATATTTTCGATGAATTTAATACTTTTACTTCGATATTTTTTTAATGTTCTGCTAGTTACTCGTTACAATTATAATTTTTTTACGAATCATTCGTGGCAATCACATGCCAGTTTTATAGGGTAATGGTATTGATTGACACACACATTGACAACTAATGCAGGGGTTGTCCTGCAATGACATTTTTTGGCGCCCGCCAAAGCAAATTTGTATCCCGCCAAAGCGCCTTATTTAAATTCCATATCAGTACTTAATTCAAGCGAGTAGAAATGAAAGTGTAAATATCAACTCAATAAAATTAAGTAAAAATTACTCAACTTTTCTGATACTGGGGTTCCCATCTTGCACTGGACCTTGAATAATTAATGAGGCTCATTTTTCACTGGTTTCCAGCTGTATTTACACTTATTTATCATTGGTTTTTGTTGTCAGTATTAGTAACTTGCCATTTTGAGTAAATTTTTTGCTCAAAATGACATATTCAAACACAAAACGACCCATCAAATGTTACCGCCATTGTGTATTGTCTACCAAGTATTGAGGTGTTTGCATTCACATGATGTTTAACATCTGACATGATTACTTAGATGATCTATTACTTTAGATGATCTAAGTAAAGCACATACTCTAAAAGACTAATAAAATTTAAGATTATTGTTTTTGTGAAATGTAATACAAAGGCAAAGGAAATCGATATTAATCAACCTTTTACTAGCCGAGTTAAAATTACTTATTTTTTGTAAAGTTTACTTAATTCCATATTCCAAGTAAATTTACCTTAAAGATTTCTAATTAAAGCTACTGATGAATATGTTTAGGTTTTTACTTGGCAAATCTTTGTAAATTTACTAGCATTTTCTGAGTGAGATAGTTTAGCAAGCATTTTTCAAGTAAATCCTACTCCAATTTTTTTACACTGTAGTTCAAACTTTTGACTGCTTTCTTTAATAATTACATGACACAATACTTGTACTTTTACTTTTAGTACTTAAGTAGTGAATTTTTAAATAAACTACTTGCAATACTTAAGTAGAAAAATTGTTGAATACTTTAGTACTTCTACTTAAGTGTGGTGCTTAAAGAGCACTTCAACTTCTACTCAAGTCACTTTTTTGATAGAGCACTTGTACTTTTACTCAAGTCCGGGTTTCTAGTACTTTATACATCTCTGCAGTAGATTGAGACAGCCAGGGCATTGTCGTAGTGTCCCTAAAAAGTTATGTTATGATTATCATGACAGGGAAACTGCACTAATGGAGAATGGTTTGCAAAAAAGATGTTAAATATCAGAAGAATATAAGAGTGTAATGCTCTTACACCAGACATTTCTAACATCGAATCTTGACAGAATTGTCTCTTGATGCTTTTTGGTAACAGTCTTGTTTGCAGCTAACACAATACAACAGTATAAACTACCAGTCAAATGTTTGAGTTCTGTACTATATATATATATATATATATATATATATATTTTTTTTTTATGTCTTTGAAAACAGTCTTTTATGATCACCAATGCTGCATTATTTGGTCATTGTGAAATATCTTTTACAGGTTAGAATAATTTTCTATTTTAATATATTTTTAAACATTATATTTCTGTGATGGCAAAGCTGATTTTCACACAACCATTATTCCAGTCTTCAGTTTCAACATTGACATCAGTTGTGGAAACTGTAATTTCTTTTTCAGGATATTTTGATCAATAGAAAATATTTTTTTTGTAAGCATGCTTTTACTCTCACTTTTGATTAATTCAATCCATCCTTGATGAATAAAATAATTATTTGGTAAATAAATAAATTGAACAGTAGTGTTTGGGATTGGTTCAGATAATATTATTCCATAATAAGGTAATATCTTTTGTGATTTTTTTTGTCTGTCTGTGTGTTTTACAGGAAAAGACTATACATGGAGGTGTTTGAGTACACACGACCCATGATGCATCCAGAGCCGGGGAAGTTTTACCAGATCAACCCGGAAGAGTATGAGCAACCAAACCCATGGAAAGAGAGCTTTCAGCAGTTGGTATGAGAGCTTGCGTTTCTATTTTCCTCTTTAAATCAGGATGGATGTGAATGCTTTGATTTTTTTTCCAGTCTGATGCCTTTGGTTTGTGATTTGTCAGTTATAATGATATACTCTTCGAAAGTTAATTAAGTGACTAAGGCCACATTTGCACCATGTTAACTGTCCATCTTGGGTGAACCAATCAAAAATGTTAAATACAGATGCAAGAAAGAAGTATTCATTAAGTCTTTGCTTTTGCTTTTCCACAGTATAAAGGAGCACACGTAAAGCCTGGTTTTGCAGAACACTTTTATAGTAATCCAGCCAGATACAAAGGCAGAGAGAATATGTTGGTATGGATCGTTGGCTTCAGCAGTTCTTTTTCTTTTATTGAAGAAAATTCAATAAAGCAGACATTTTCATTTTTCAGCTTCATTGTAATGACAGCACTTTTCTCGTTTTCAGTATTATGACACCATTGAGGATGCACTTGGAGGGGTGCAAGAGGCTCATTTTGATGGCCTGATATTTGTGCATTCTGGCATTTACACAGATGAATGGATCTACATTGAATCCCCCATCACAATGATTGGTGCAGGTGAATCCGACGACCCTGTTTTTGCTACCTATATCCTTTAAGTTAAAACCTTGATGACAACATAAAATGTTTAACCTTGCATACTTTGACTAAAGTCACTAACACCCCTGTTTTCTTTCCTTTCAGCCTCAGGGAAGGTAGCTGACAAGGTTGTCATTGAAAACACTAGAGATTCAACGTTTGTGTTTATGGAGGGATCTGAAGATGCATATGTGGGCTACATGACCATCAGGGTGAGTAACAGTTTTTACAGCTTTTTCTGTAAAGCTGTAAAAGCTGTATGGTGTCTTTTAGATAATAATGCTGGCTCATTTCTAATTCATTGCAGCAAATCAATATTGCTTTTTTTTGCTTCAGTTCAACCCTGATGATAAGTCAGCACAGCACCATAATGCACACCACTGTTTGGAGATTACGGTTAACTGCAGCCCCAATATCGACCACTGCGTTATCCGCAGCACCTGCACAGGTACGCTTCATTTACACTACCGTCTGCTTCCCTAGCATAATACACTTCTGTTCAAAAGTTTGGAGTCGGTAATATTTTCAAATATTTTTAGAAGAAATTTCTTGCGCTCTCTTAGGCCGCTTTTATTTAATTCTGGGAAAAAAATAATATATGTAATATTGTGAAATTAGTATTTAGTTTTCTTTTTTAAATGTATATTTATATCCTTTTTTCTATGAAATCAAAGGTGAATTTTCAGCACTTCAGACTTCAGTGTCACTTGATCCTTCAAAAACCATTCTAATATTCTGATAAGAAATGTATGCTGACATTTCTTATTATCAATTATGAAAACTAGGGCTGTCACGATTCCTAGATTAAATTCAAGTACTCTATTTTTAAAATTCGTTGATTGGAATTTATCCTTGTCAAGTTATCTGACTCGCTTTGTTTCATTGCATTTTTGTTGCACGGTTGTCATTCACATGCATGGAGTGCGTTTTAAACTCCATTTCTGCAAATGCTGTGAGTTTGGTTTTCTTATAATAATGCAATATGCGCCATTTTTATTAATATGCTAACTTTTCATTGCAATTATAAACGTTTAAAGCCTCGCTTTGAGTTTACATGTTTTAATGTCCACATATTATTGTTAAAGAAATTGCAGCGACTGTAGCATTTCTATCATAAAGAAGTGTCCCAATATTAAGTGGACATTTTAATGCCAATATTAAAATAGGATTTGACACGTGTGGCAACAATTTTTAGGCCTTTGGTGCCCTCTTCAGGCATTTGGTATAATACATAATGCATGATGAAGATAGAACTGAAGAAAGCAATGTGCTGAAATGTTTGCTTCTGTTCTTTTCATCTGTTTACTTAGGTTTCGTAAAGTTAATCGTTAGTGATAGGCCTAATGAAAACAGTGGTGCCGCTTAATATTTTTGGAAACCGTTATATATACATTTTTTTCAGGATGCTTTGTTTTTTTTAACTTTCTATTCATCAGTGTTTATTTGAAATGGAAATCTAGAAATGTCTTTTGTGCATCTTTGCTGAATAAGATGTTAATTTAAAAGAAAGAAAAAATAGTACTGACCCTAATCATTTGAACGGTACTATATACCGTTGTCTAATCTGTGTAACTAGGCATCATGGATGGATGCTTTGTGGCACGATTGTTTTGCTCCTCAGTTTAATGTTTGTTTCATTAACATGACTAATTAAGAGGGAGAAGTCCTTTTGACATGCATTCAGTTAATTTGGCACACATTCATTTGACTTGAAATGCATTCAAACTTAGTATGTTTTATCAGTCCATGTTCTATGAGAATTGATTTCATGACCTTGCTGTTAGTGGTATATTTTAGCAGTTAAAGTTTGAGAAATTGTATCAGGGTGATTGAGGTCTTTTCTCTGTCTGCGCAGTGGGA
Organism: Hybognathus amarus; assembly: GCA_030378365.1. Lineage (NCBI taxonomy): Eukaryota > Metazoa > Chordata > Actinopteri > Cypriniformes > Leuciscidae > Hybognathus > Hybognathus amarus. Next base: position 66,657 of record JAQIUQ010007408.1, on the reverse strand, counting down.
TCAGCAGTGTGTGTAAGTGGTCAGGGTGCCGGACCTACCATTAAACACTGCAACATCAGCGATTGTGAAAACGTTGGACTGTACATTACTGATCATGCACAGGTAGGAACCTGCATAAATGAACTGTTCAAAATGGAAATTGTCATTGTTTACTGAATTGTCAAGTTTCTCACACAACCGTTTTTCCATAAAAAAAGATCACACTGTCAAACCACAAACAAGGAAGAAATTAAACATTAAAAGCTCCTTAAAAGTTGTCCATATGACTTGTGCCCTATATTAAAAGTTTAATGTAACGAAGTACAAATACTTTGTTACTTTACTTAAGTACCTTTTTCACGTATCTTTACTTTACTTAAGTAAAATAAATAGTGCATACTTTTTACTTTTACTTCGTTACATTTTGCAGCAATTATTATACTTTCTACTCCACTACATTTCTACAATTTCTGTTACATTTTCAATACATTTTCTGATCAGTTTTTCCTCTGCCAAAACGTAATCTGACCGTCCGTTCGTTGCACGTTTGTCTCACCAGTGACGTTTGGTTGTCATCGATATATCAACCCGCTCACACTAAATGCATCTCGCACGCAGTGTGTTTATTGTGCAATTTATTCGCGAAAATTTGTTTTCACGTGCATGGGAAATGCACCGTGTGTAATATACGTTTGGTTAGGATTATGGCAAGCCAAGAGGTTCAGAATTACACAATAAATTAATCACGTTTACTGCCAAACATAGTTATTAACATATAGTAAGGATAAGCATGATGTGCATATTGCCTAATTGCAAGCTTGTTTCAGAAATAGTGACAAAAAATTGTCATTGTTGAAATTGTCAAAATCATTATTGAACATCATTATAGAAGTATTAGGTTGAATGAGTTATAATTAAAAGTAAATAAAAGTAAAAGTACAGTGCATAACAATTTATTCTCTTAATGTCTATTTTCTAATGATTAATAAAACATCATTAGAAAATAGACATTAAGAGAATAAATTGTTATGCACGTACTTTTACTTTTAATACTTAAAGTACATTTAAAATCAGGTACTTTTTACTTTTTACTTAAGTATGGTTGTCATTGTGTTACTTCTACTTTTACTAAAGTAAAAATGTATCTGGTTATTTGTACTTTTACTTAAGTACTGAGATTCAGTACTTCCTCCACCACTGTCTATAGTAGTTACATTGTAGTTCAATTCACAAGGCTTACTGTGACTTATTCCCCAAACTGATTTTTTCCCATCATGTTTTAGCCAAATCATCTTGTAAAAATGTTGCATTCTGAATATCTGTGTTTTCTCAGTGTTGACACTGATTGTTAATCATAAATTGTGTATAATACAGTTACAAGCAAGACTATTGTCTGCTTTACTGGTAAATAATGATTAATCACAATAACGCTATTATGTTTATTTTTATTTATTATTTTTTAAACCTGTGTGCTGTTGTTACAGGGTATTTATGAAGATAACGAAATCTCAAACAATGCTCTTGCGGGTATCTGGGTAAAAAACCATGGCAATCCTATCATCAGACGTAATCATATCCACCATGGCAGAGATGTAGGAGTGTTTACCTTTGACCATGGCATGGTAATTGCACCTAATTTTTGTTCAATCGGAGATTTCATCTGTTTTTGGCAGCAGCCAGTGAGCTGAATTCTGTCTCTTTGTCTCCCTCTGCAGGGCTACTTTGAGAGCTGTAATATCCATAGGAACAGGATTGCAGGGTTTGAGGTGAAAGCGTATGCTAACCCGACTGTGGTCCGCTGTGAGATCCACCACGGCCAAACAGGGGGCATCTATGTTCACGAGAAAGGGCGAGGCCAGTTCATAGAAAACAAAATCTATGCCAATAACTTTGCGGGCGTGTGGATCACCTCCAACAGTGACCCGACAATAAGGTCAGTCTCCCTTGTCTTCACTGCCCTATTAGTATACATCTACATTGTTATTTTTAGACTTTTAAATAATTTTGGGTATCGATATTACTGAGCAAAGCATTCGGCTCACTGTCAATTGATTGATTAATTTATAAAATGAGATGTCGGCTTTTAATCTAGGGGAAATGCCATCTTCAATGGAAACCAAGGAGGCGTTTACATATTTTGGAGATGGGAGGGGGCTCATTGAGGGAAACGATATTTATGGAAATGCCCTGGCTGGCATTCAGATCAGAACGAACAGCTGTCCTATAGTACGGCACAACAAGATCCATGACGGGCAGCATGGAGGAATCTATGTGGTGAGTGAGCATGCACATGATCTGACTGGCAGTGGTGTAAACAGTACCTGAAAACCATACCACCAAAAACAGGTGGTGATGAGTCACAGGGTGAATCCGAGTTCATCAGGCGCTTTTCCACATGCTGAGAAAGTTAATGCCTATACATAAAAGGTGCTCTGTGTCATTCACACAAAACACCATCATGGTAAAACACAACAGTAAAGTAATGCAATAAATAATTATTTAACAACATTATATGTAACATAACTCTATTGTGAAGTTTACATTTGAATGTAAGATTGGATCTAAGGTTATGGAATCTTACTGTTAACCAATTAAGGTTTTTACCGTACTATTTTTACAGTATTTTACCGTTAATAACTTTTTTTACAGTATTGCTTTATTTCAGACATAAACTGCAGCAAAAAAAAAAAAAAAAAAAAAGTTAGGTGCCATGCAAATGTAACAAGTAATTGCATTACTCATCTGAAATGTATTAGGGTAAAGAGAGGAAAAGTTGCTAATATCTTTGATAAACACCAGTAAAACTACAGAGTAGCCAAAAAGTTACTGAAAGCTGCAGTCTGGCGTTTTTCCTCTTTGTCGCATCTCTTTTTGAAATCTGCAGTTGCTGTCATTCGCAGAATTATTAACTTAATGTGAGTTGTACTTAAACACCCTCAACGCGACACTGCGTGGATGAACACGATATTTGAGGAGACTGGATACTGACAGATAATCACAGATTATTCTTTTTGGAAGTATGAACAACGTAAAAGTTTTCACTGGAAAATGTCATCTGAACTAGTAAGAAACATCCTTATTGTACTGGCTCTGACATTGCCGTAAATCACACTGATTAAATCTAACAATCGCTTAAGTTATCATATCACGCAAGAATGTGCTAATTATACTTTGCGTTTAAATTGTTAATGTTAACAATGTCAGCATTGCGTGACTACATGTAATGCCCTTCAGATATTGTTTTCGCAAGTCCGAACAAAGTCTTTTGCATTTTACAGCGGGTGAATCTGTTGTCACTGGTGATCATTGTTTGAACCTTTCTGGATCCGCCATCAAATTGATAAGTTTAATATCAAGTGCTGTAAGAAAAGACTATAAATCTCTATAAATCTCCACCTCCAGCATCCTCACACTCAATATAGCTTATACTAGCCGAGACTCCTTCTTTATGTGTACAGATGTGACGTAATGACGCAAAGACATGCTCTAATCTCCCGTGGAAATCCACCAGTACCACTGGAATTAAAAGCATTATTACAAGCTTACCGCTTTGAATCAGAGCTAAAGCAAACAGATCGTTTTGAACACTGGCTGGTTATGTATTTTCTCAAAATGTATTTTGGATCATTTTTAACCCCCAAAAAGTTACGGACTGCAGCTTTAAGTATACTAACTAATTACAGTTTCTCAAATACTTTAAACCACTGCTGACTGAAATACATTACGGGCTGCTTACAAAAAAAGTATGCACAGTATGCATTGGTATAGCGTAACTCTCCATTTCTATATGTAGCATGAGAAGGGCCAGGGTGTAATAGAAGAAAATGAGGTATACAGCAACACACTGGCCGCGTGTGGGTGACCACAGGAAGCACGCCAGTACTCAGAAGGAACAGGATACACAGTGGAAAACAGGTTTGGAACTTCAAAATTTCTTTTGATATAATCTTAACTTCATTCTTCCCTGTTAATATTGTTTTCGTTTGTTTTTGTTTTTTTTCTGAAAAGGTTGGGGTGTATTTTTATGACAATGGACATGGTGTACTAGAAGATAATGATATCTACAATCATATGTACTCTGGAGTCCAGATCAGGTAGGGATGAAGTAATTGAATTCTGGCTTCTTCAGGAATTATTGGGTACAAATAGGATATCAAGGATGTGAATTTATGTATTGCATACCTTTCGGACGTAAAAGATTGATGGTTTTGTTTTTTCTTCTTTTTTTAAACAGAACTGGAAGCAATCCGAAAATCAGAAGAAACAAAATTTGGGGTGGACAAAATGGAGGCATCCTTGTTTACAACTCTGGCAAGTTCTTTGTCTACTACCTCTCTGTTCGTTCTATGTGTCTTTTTAATCATTATGAAGCTTGTTTATGAGGAAGTTCTTTCCTTAGCTGTAATGCTGTAAATTGTGAAAACGGTTACAGATCTCAGCTGTCATATTGGGGTGGCCAGTTGTAAGAGAGATTTCTGCTTGTTGTTTGTTTAACATAATTTGTTTGTCTATTCTTAGGGCTGGGTTTTATCGAGGACAATGAGATCTTTGATAATGCCATGGCGGGGGTGTGGATTAAGACGGACAGCAACCCCACACTGCGCAGGAATAAGATCCATGATGGACGGGATGGGGGTATTTGCATATTCAATGGTGGGAGGGGTAAGAATGGATTTTAATTTTTTTTTCTGCTTAAGCACAGTGCAGGAAATGCTACACCAGCTGATGAAGACTTAAAGTAGAAAAATGTAACCAGAACAGATTCCTAGACACAGATCAAGGGTTCTCTTGTGCTAAATCACACAATTAGTGATTTAATCCCCCAATGAAAGGAGTTCAATCTGTCAAAAAAGCTGCTCAATTAATATAATGGATGTACCATGTTTAATCGTTATGATAGAAACTAATAGCAATGTCTCTATATGCATATTCAGGGTTGTTGGAAGAGAACGACATCTTCAGGAATGCACAGGCTGGTGTTCTCATCAGCACAAACAGCCACCCGGTGCTGCGGAAGAACCGGATATTTGACGGCTTTGCTGCAGGTCGGTAGAAGGTTTAAGGTCAGAAGTGCGGACATGCTGCCACCGTGGTGTTTTTAAGTCTTATGTAATGGTTATTTTGGTGTGAATTAATAAAAACAGTGCTATTATAATTATTGTGTCTAAAATGCACATGGGACGTTTTGTGAAGAAAATTTGTGTGTAGTTTTGTAATATTTAGCTCAAATAACACTCTCTCCATCCCCCACTTTAGGCATTGAAATCACAAACCATGCAACGGCGACTCTGGAAGGCAATCAAATATTCAACAATAGATTTGGAGGCTTATTTCTAGCCTCTGGTGTCAATGTTACAATGAAAGGTAAACGTCTAACTAACTATTATTGAGGTAAAATGACAAAGATAGTCGACGTTAATATAAATCTTTTCCATAACTTTCTAGATAATAAAATCATGAACAATCAGGATGCCATAGAAAAGGCAGTGAGCAGAGGTCAGTGCCTGTACAAGATTTCCAGTTACACCAGCTACCCCATGCACGATTTCTACAGGTAATCAGAAGGCAGGCAACTTGAAGCAGTCTGCTTTGAAAACCAACTGTAATGGTTGTATTTCATCATGTTCCATTCTCTTCCAATAGGTGTCACACCTGTAACACAACAGACCGGAATGCAATTTGTGTGAATTGTATTAAGAAGTGCCACCAAGGGCATGATGTGGAGTTTATACGGCATGATAGGTCAGTGCAATATACTACTGTGTATTCTTTTAGGCTCTCCAAAAATACAGTAAAAACAATAACATTGTGAAATATTACAATTTCAAGAATATAAACTGTAACTGTAAATGCCCTTTAAAGGGATAGTTCGACCAAAAATTATATTTAAACCATGCATTACTCACCCTCAAGCCGTTAGAGATGCATGTCAATCTTGTTTCAGACGAACACATTTTCAGTTATTTTAGAAAATGTCTTAGACCCTTCAGTGGATATAATGTGAAGAAATGGGCATAAATCCTTCACAAAAGTCATCCATCCGCTCCAGGGTGATAAACGAAGGCCTTCTGAGGGTAATCCGTGCGGTATTGTTATAAAAATATACAGATTTAAAACTTTATAAATGAAAATATCTGACTTCCAGCAACGATCGTCACGACGGTTCCTACGCTACGTACGTTCACGGGTGATAAAGTCGGCGTATGAGGTAGGACGTAGCGTAGGAAACATTGTGACGTCACAACGGTTCCTACGCTACGCACACCACTTCCATCCCCTTGAACGTACGTCCGATCGTTGCCGGAAGTCAGTTAATAAAGTTTTAAATATGTATATTTTTACGACAATACCGCACGGATTACCCTCAGAAGTCCTTCCTTTATCACCCTGGAGCCGAATGGATGACGTGTGCACATTTTTGGGACTTGAAGGAGCTGGACCCCATTTCTTCACATTATATCCACTGAAGGGTCTAAGACATTTTCTAAAATAACTGAAAATGTGTTCGTCTGAAACAAGATTGACATATGCATCTCAAACGGCTTGAGGGTGAGTAATGCATGGTTTAAATATCATTTTTGGCCGAAGTATCCCTTTAAAGGGTTAGTTCACCCAAAAATGAAAATTCTGTCAGTATTTACTCACCCTCATGTTGTTCTAACCCAGTAAGGCAAGGCAAGGCAAGTTTATTTATATAGCACATTTCATACACAATGGAAATTCAAAGTGCTTTACATAAAAGGAATTAAAACAATCAATATAAATAAAAACAGTTAAGAGCTAAAATAAATAAAAATAAATACCCCTATCTGAGATGGAAGATCTAAGACCTTCGTTCATCTTCGGAACACAAATTAAGATATTTTTGATGAAATCTGAGAGCTGGATCACTCCTGCATACTAGTCCATAGGCTTCTTGAGGAATTGAAACTTGACGGCCTCAAAGTTTTTAAATACATCGTTCAAATACTCCAAGTGACTTCAGTGGCTCAATCTTAAGTTTATCAAATGACGAGAATACTTCTTGTGCAAAAACAAACAAATAACAACAACTTTATTTCAACTATTCACTTCTTTCTCTATGCGCCTCTATGTCAGTTAACGTTGTGTGATAGCGTAGAGCTACGTCACACGTAGACTCACTATTGGCCGACGCTGGTCGTGTGTGTGACGCGTGTGACGTACAATAACAGAAGCTTACGTTATTAAACTAGTAACCTGACTCGAGGCAGAGAGAGAAGTAAATTTATAGTTAAAATAGTCATTATTTTGTTGTTTTTTGCGCACAAAAGTGTTCTCGTTGTTTGATAAACTTAAGATTGAGCCACTGTAGTCACTTGGACTATTTTAACGATGTATTTAAGAACTTTTCAAAGCTGGCAAGCTTCAATCCCTGAAGAAGCCTATGGACTAGTATGGAGGTGTGCTCCAGCTCTCAGATTTCATCAAAAATATCTTAATTTGTGTTCCGAAGATGAACGAAGGTCTTACAGGGTTGGAACAACATGAGGGTGAGTTAATACTGACAGAATTTTCATTTTTGGGGTGAACTAACCCTTTAACTAACGTTTTCAAAAAAGTATTAGTTTTTTGTTTAAATCCACAAGAAAAGTTATAGTTCCTGCTGAATTGCAGAATTAAAATTCTGTAGTTTTTACTGGATGCATAGATTCTGCTCTAATCTGTTTTAAAATCTCTCCCATCTAGGTTTTTTTGTGACTGTGGCGCGGGTACATTGTCCAATCCTTGCACATTGGCCGGAGAGCCGACCCACGAACACGGACACTCTGTATGACTCGGCACCTCCCATAGAATCCAACACATTACAGCACAACTGAGAGCGAGCTCATCCTTCATCACAGCACCCTGGTCTTTATCTTACCTGCCTACAAATCCAGAGCGCCTGCCATTTCTGGGCCAGTGAGACCTGGTGTGCAAAGTGTGTGGATAACAAAAGATGTCAGACTTTGAATTAATCATTTTAAGAGAAACTATCTTTGGAAAGGTGAAATGCAGAACTCTCTGAAACTGTGTGAAGCTGCCTCAGTACTGTGTGCAGACACTCCTGTATATTGCTAACTGAGAATGCAAGGAGTTCTCTCCACATCTGCTTGGGAGCGTGATGGATGATTTGGAAGAGTGAAATATTGTGAAGCAATATGTTGACTCAGGATTATGGAGATTATGGAGGTGGGTGCCACAGTGTTGGTGTTTGGGAAGGGACTGGAGTAGACTTTATTTGGTCCTTCCAATCGGCATAGCCCTACGCTGTGTGCCCTGCCCTGTGCAACTTCAGTTCCATGTGGAGATTCAAGACAAGTTCTGCTGCAGTTTATGTACAGATTTGACCGTGACCGGAGCCACTAGGAGCTACAGATTGCGGTTCTTCAGATTAGAGGCAGAGCCATACCAATATGGCTCCCCGGCGACTTTTTTTTGTTTTGTTTTGTTTTTGACAGCAGATGTGCTGAAATATATGTATGATATAAAAAAAATTAACAAAAAACACACAAAAAACAATGTGATTAGCACTTGCTTTTTTATTTTAAATATGTTAATATGTTATTCTGATCTACAAATATGATTTTAATGCTTTCTCATGTAGTTTTATATTTTCAGGCAAAAAAAAAATCTTACTGTATTTGAATGTCTTTTATTTTATTATATATTATTATTGTTATTAATATTTTTTTGTTAGCACATATTAGGCTTGCTGTAATCATACACATGTCTCAGCATATAAGTTCTTTCTGTGAAAGAGGAATAACAAAGAAAAGATCAGAAAACGAACACTAAATTGTCCTCCAGCATTTTTTTTCTTTTTAATGAGATGACTTCTTTAAAGTTCAATTCTTTTATGCGAGTGAATGATGTGTGGAACTTGCGGTCTTGCATTTTCAGAAATGTTTGCATCGCCTTTGTTGCTGCCATTATTAGAAAAGGGTTATTTTTGCCTATTGTATATAACTTTCTCATCCTCTCTTTCTTAGTATTTGGAGCTTTCATCTCCAAGCGGTTTGAAGTGTTAACTAAGGGCCCAAAGAATTCTGAAACATGTTTGACCATTAATCTGAGAATGTAAAGAAAAAGATTTTTATTAAAAACAATCCCTGAACATTTTCATTCAGTAAATCTTTGTTCATGTGGTCATAGCATCACTGTTAAAAGTGCATCCTGACTATTTTATTGCATTTCTTTTGGGCCCATGGCCTGACTTGTGCCTGTTTTAAGTACGATGCTGATTTTGAAAAGCCTTGCTGGAGTTGGTTATATCAGAGGCCTCTGGCCTCTTTAAAGCTGAGACAGGTATCTCTACAGCCATTGTCTTTTTGCCCCTCAAACTCCATCTATGTGTAATGTGGTGACTGTGGCTTCTCATGCAGCCTGAATTTTATGCATGTGTACCATAAACATCTAGACTTAATATATTGTGAAGTCTTCAATAACCATTATGTAGATGCTAGTATGGATTTTAAAATGGTTTAATTTCCTAGAAAAGAACAGAAACTGGTCATTTTTAAGAAAATAAACTTTATTAGATCAAGTCTGGTTGTGTTTGTTTTTGTTGAATCCTAACAGTACATTACACATGTCAAGAGGAAGTTTGGTGTTTAAAAACACCCGCTTTATGGGTTGCACTACTTTCTTCCTGTCCATAAAGCCATGAAAACATCTGTCACTATACGGTTGAACAGAATATTATACTGCCTTCAAGAGCTTGTTAAATGTGATTTGATTACAGCTATAGTAAGACAAAACCACCCTGATTGCAGGTGTCACCTTCCTGTAATATAATGCATATACTCGACTTGTGCAAATAATGGAAGCAAGGTCCTCAAAGCAGGTCCTCTCTGTAGTAGACTTATATAGCGCTGTGCTTTATCTAGTCTGATAAGAACAACTCATTGTAATCATAAACACTTCCACTTTCCACTATTCCTGAGTAAATATGCACCATCATTACTGGTAAACTGCATTGACTTTTAGACATTCTGTGGCATACTGACACACTCTTCTTGGTTCAAGTATTTGTATTTGATACAAATAATTCCTACATTTGTGTGATTTGGGATCAGGACCGTAACTCTAACCCTAACCCTTGATACAGTTTTGGGTTCTAAATGACTTTTACTTTTGTCTGCCCCAGAGGCAGACAGAGTACACAGCTTTATTACTTGAGTAAAAGTACAGATACCCCTTGCTAAATTTGACTCAAGTACAAGTAAATGTACTGCAGTCAGATATCTACTTAAGTAAAAGTACTAAGTATAGAGTACATTTTCTAAATATTGCATTACAACAGCCACAGTGCTTACATTTGTGTACAGAAATGCTTTAACTTTTTTAACATTTAAGAAAATTTAAATAGTCTGGCGAGGTGGGGCCACGGGTTGGTACATTCCCCGATTATTTCGTCCATGGTTTCGTCTCTTATCCAAATCTGCCGATTGGCGGAAAGCTGAAGGTGATTGCTGATAGGCTGTCCCAATCAGTGGCGCCTGGACAATCCAATCACGTTTGAGAGGGAAACAACAAATTGAGGGTTTTGCAGATTTTTCTTTTTTCCATTTTTTTTTCTTTTTTTTTAGAAGGAGTACCGGGTACTCACGGTTATGGATAGAAATGTAGTGGAGTAAAGAGTACAATATTTCCCTCTCTAATGTACTTGAGTAAAGTCATGACTGAGCACTCCCCAAAAATAATACTTGAGTAAAGTACAGATCCCTCAAAATTGTACTTATAGGGTCAGTTTACCCAAAAATGAAAATTGGGTCAGTATTTACTCACCCTCATGTTGTTCCAAACCTCTATTGTTTATTTGTTCTGCTGAACATAAAGGAAGATATTTGGAAGAGTTTTTTAATCAAACAGATCTCAATCCCCATTGACTACCATGGTAGGAAAAAAAATACATACTATGGTAGTCAATGGGGATTGAGATCTGTTTCATTAAAACATTCTTCCAAATATCTTCCTTTGTGTTCAGCAGAACAAATAAACACATAGAGGTTTGGAACAACATGAGGGTGAGTAAATACTGACACAATTTTCATTTTGGGTGAACTAACCCTTTAAGTACTGTACTCAAGTAAATTTACTCTGGTACTGTCCAGCTCTGGTCTGCCCTCAATCTTCATGCTTAACTGCATTCTTCTGCATAACGTGGCAAAATTGCACAATGACACATTTATTACCATTGGACACATTATAGCACAAAAAAATACATCCTTAAAAGCAATATTTGTTAATAACAGAGTTGTAGTTATGTGGAAGATCATGGCACACTGACACATCTGCACCACCACATTAACATTTGATAATTACGTTGAAGAAACTTCATGTTTTCCATGTCTGCAATAAATAGGCAAGTGGTTTCTATAAACATATTTGGCATAACGTAAAAATAAATGAATAAATCCTTAAACTAAATGGTCTTGGTCATGTTTTAAAGCAAAATTCAATTTTGCATGACTTAGTTAACCTGCGAGATTCATGTTGAGTGTGTCACGTGTGAGGAGGACCTTTGAGAATGAAGTCAGTAAGCTGTATCTCCTCTAAACTTTGTCCTCGCTGTCCTCTGCTAAAGACAGGCCCCTTCTTCGCCCCACACACTGCCATAAATCAATCATGTGATGACCCAACATGCATGAGGGTTGCATAAACAGCTCCTATAATGAGGCTACAGTTAACTCACTTTTACTTCTTTCTAATTGTTTAATAAGATAATGCAAGCCTGTATTTCAGTTTACAATTTACCCCTTTTAGAATTAAAGATATGTTCTCTTCACTGCTTCATTTCAGCAAAACTTATATCATTTGGTATTAAAACTGTCAGTCAGAACTGATACATTGCACAATTGAAATAACTATTAAAATATCAAAATGTTGACTGGTTATGGCTGCAGACATTTTTGTCTCTCTAACATAATTTCAACCAGAAAGGGTTAATATTTACCATAGGATGTCAAAGTAGGCTAACTTACAATAAAATTATTATGGTCATAGTCCCGAGTTTCCAAAGAGATACATTTTTCTGGAGCACAACACTTACATAAGTTTGACTGGTAAGTTTTGTTAAGCGCTTCTCTACTTCACATCGTGCAGTAGCCTGCGATTGGACGACGAGCCTCCAGGTCTCCCCGCGAAATGACGCAACAGCATCTGACCTCGTTTCCAACGTAAGCTGGTTGGTCAGGTCATACGCCATCTAAGTTAGTGAAGCCTTTAAATGTAAAGCATATTCTCAATGAGAATGTGACTTTAAACATGTTTGCATCTACACCGACTGGTTAGCACCGTTTAAAAAAAAAAAAAAACACCGAGTTTTTTTTCTTCACAAACCTCGAATGAATAACGTGGTGCAACGCGGAGCGCGTGCTGAACGCAATTGCTTAGGTTTGCTAAAAAAATGCTACTGCGATGCGGCAGTTGTCAGGGGGATATCGGAGAGGAGGGGGTGTGATTGGCTGAAGTGGCCCTGTTGCCTTGGTGACGGCAGGGGGGGTACGGAAGCGTTGCCGTGCAGCATGATCTCCGCGCTGCTGCGTGGATGGAGGAAGCAGCTGCTGATCTTTTGACACAGCGCGAGCGAAAGGCTACTGCATGAAAGCACGGCAGCTTTTGTCGTCGGACGCGACAGTAGAATGCACGAATGTAAGTAAACGCTTTTGTAATGGGTTTATAATGCTGTTTATTTTAAAGGGGAATCGTACATGTCATCGCGTTTTAAATCAGATGACAAGTATGAAACGTGTCTCGTGAAAACAAAAATCTAGTCAATAACAAGCCATTGACCTCCCTCATGTCGGTGTTAACGTTGATTGTTTTGTTTTTGAACGAATTAATTATTCATTCGTTCACCTTTCGTGTTTAAATATAACCTACACTCGTCAGTTCTATTCCCAAAATTATTTTAGAAACATTTTAGACCATGTGATCTTGCTAGCTAACTTAGTTGAGTGAAATGCACGCGTTTGCCGTCGAGCTGACACGAGACATTAAACCAACAATATACCATTAATTTTCGTATACTTTTCCTGGATGAATACTCGAAAACAGTAAGTATATCAATCACAGGACGCTGATTTATTTCGCTGGGTGTTCGGAAGCTCTCCGCGAAGCTCCACGCATTAGCTTGACGCTAACTGAAGATCCTCATTCTAAAGAAGACTGGCCAGCATTCTTGTGACATTATCTGCGGAAGTTTCAGAACGCACGACAGATATGCAGTCATAACATGTTTTTTTAGATAAATTACAATTCAGAACGAGAATTTTATCGTGAACGCGCCTTTTAAATTTATTTGAATGCTTAATATCAGAGAGAACATTCGAATAGAACGCTAATCGAACTATCGTGATTGTCGCCTGTAACAACAGAGTACGGTAATGCTAAAGGTTACAGTTGAAGGTTACAAATAAATATTCAGTTTGTGGCGAGTAGTGAGAATCTAGGGCAACTATGTAACACGAGAAGTGAGATGGGGGGTGTTATTTTCTTGTTTTGCTTTGCTTTGCTTATTAATTGTGTTGGTTGTACATACACTTTCGTTGAGATCGAAAGCAAAGGACTGATAGTTTTGCTCGTGACTTGTTGATGAAATGCGATGTTCTTCTGACGCAGACGTGCACTCATTATTTCCGGCGGCAGATAACGCCTGAGTGACATAGACACGTGGTCAGAGACTACTAGTGAACGCATAGCTGTGCTTGCTTAGGGAAGAGTACACAACTCTTGCTGCGTGTCACATGAGCACATTATTTAGTTCTGCTGTCTACTTTTGCACTTTAGACTGTAGACTCATTCAGGTCATGTTGCGTAGGCAGTGAAAAGGGTGTCTGTGTTGTTAACAGGGTTGTCATGTATTGGCTTTTATTTGCAGTATGACCACATTAGCTGTATCTACAGTGTACAGAATTCAGATGCATGGCTGGCTGTATCAGAAAGGGCACAATTGCCTTAAGAGTCTTCATTAGTACCGAATCCTGCGCTAATGTAAGAATGGCAATAGTGTCTGTGCAGTGCTGTTTTCTCTGGAGGGCTTTTGTAGGACACAGCAAATGATCCCTTGCTTATTGCTTCTCTCCTGGCATTAAACGGGAAATTAATTATTCTCATTATGACTCTCACAATGATAGATAAGATCTGGCTCTTGGCTGTATGCATGTTGCTGTCCCAAAAATGCAGAGTGTACAAGTTTAAATCATTGTTTTTTTGCTGCAAGGTTCAACCAGTTTGAGTGTCTTTATAAAGAAAGAATACAAAAAAGTGTGTGTATAGACATCCAACGCTAGCTTGATCTTTCAGACAAAACAAAATAAGACCACTTTCATTTTGATGAGTTTGAGTGCATGACAATACAGTGTTGTTGAGCAGTCCACAGCAGTTTAAAACAATGGGCAGAAACATGTGCATTACAGTAGATGCTTCATTCTCCATACCTGCAAACTCCTCAGCGAAAAAAAGGTGACCGGGGGCGGGCATATATAAGCCATTTTTATAAATGTCTTAAGCCTTGTATGTTTTAAATACGTTTTATTAATAAAGGCATAAAACCAGTTTATTTATAGTGCACTGATAGTAGTTTCATATAATTAGTTCATTAATTAAACTAATATAAAGACAAAAAGATTTTGAGATATGTTTGGTAATTTTACCTGAATTTATTTAAAGTTAATTTGCTATATTTCAGATCAATATATTTGTTTTCCTTCATTTTAATTAACCCTAACTGTATTCTCATCAGAATTATCAATAATTCCATATAAAATAATACTACAAACACTTGAAAATAAACAGATTAGTGCTCTGTTTTGAGGACAAGAAATGAAAACCAATGGAACTCTGTAACGGCCACTTAGTGTTCAGTAGTGTTCATGACATGTTGATATGCCTTTAAGATGACTTCTTCTATGGCGCGTTATGTGCAGCGCGCGCCGCGCACGCTCTCAGTGAGAGAATGCTTGCGCAAAGAGGAAGATGACGATCTATCGCGGGTTGTTTTATAATGCGTTTACTCCCACTTTGATTTGTAGCGTTTTACAGAGTGTTTTCTTCAACCTGTTAACAACTGCGCTTTCGACATGTATGTGAACAGTGTGCTTAACTGAAAGAAAGCAACTATAAAAGGACTCGTGGAACTACCTGTTCGTTTGCACTGTCTTTCCTATTCTTCATCTGGGCAGACGTTACAACACACGTCACAGACTGTTTCAAACAGGGGTTGGATACATATGTTTTGCTCTTAAAACTGTGTTTTAAAGGTCCCCTGGCATGGGTTTTTTCTATTATTTTATAATGTTTCCTGGGTTGCCCTTATAATGTTAGTATGTTTTTTTGATCAAAAATAGTCATAATTTAGAAATAAAAGGCATTTTTCCTAGCCTGATTTTAGCCTCTGCTTAGAACGCTCTGTTTGAAGGGGCGTGTCTGCTGTGGGATTCAATGTAACCGCCCACTGCTGTGATTGGCTGACATGCTTTGCATATGAAATAGCTACATTTACATGTGAAACTATCTTGAATACGTTTTACTACAGCTATTATACGTTTTTACTAATAGTACAGATATCGAGATTACGGATTCGTGAGAAGTTTTTGAAGTATTTAGATTCTCATCACATAAAATGTTGCTGTGATGAGATTGAGCAAGCAGAGGACAGTCTGTCGATCGCGAGAATAGAGATCTTATTGTACAACGCAGTTTCTGCACTCTCTGCTTTCACCAATGCAGACACAATGATGTACAGTATAAGAGCTTCGTTGTGCAATGTAACGCAGTTTCTGTTCTCTCTAAAGCCCGGAACTCGTCCGCTCCATAGCCTAATGTGCGTTCTGCGCCTGCATTTAATGAGCCAACTGTCTATTTCTGCAGATATAATAGTCTATATTCGTCATTCAAAAAGGAAAACCGACGCTGCCGCTGCAGATAAGTTACACATAACGTAAACAAAGCAGTGCGCGCTGACTGTCCGCTATAATGTGCTTTCTGCGCCTGCATTTAATAAGCCAACTGTCTATTTCTGCAGATATATTAGTCTGTATTCGTCATTCAAAAAGGAAAACCGACGCTGCCGCTGCAGACACACATAACGTAAACAAAGCAGCGCGTGCTTACTGTCCGCTATAATGTGCTTTCTGCGCCTGCGTTTAATAAGCCAACTGTCTATTTCTGCAGATATATTAGTCTATATTCGTCATTCAAAAAGGAAAACCAACGCTGCCGGCTGCAGATAAGTTACACATAACGTAAACAAAGCAGCGCGTGCTTACCGTTTAGAATATCAATCCTGCTAAACACTTTCCTTAAATACAATTATTTTCATCCTACTCAAAGAAACGATGTGAAGTTGATAATAGTCTGGCTTGACTTACTGATGCATAAACAGTATCAAACGATTTTGAGAGAAAGATTAACTAACCTGTCTCCTGCCTGTTGGACCTTACAAAACTTTGGGAGTTGAGTCAGCGCATTTCCAGAGAAAATAAAATTAACCCATTGTTTCTTCAGAGGCGCGGATGAAGAAACTAAAAAATACTTTTGTGTTCATTTGTACATCCGAACACTGAGCAATTATGCTTCGCTCGTTTGCAAGCCATGATATTTCTCGAGGAAAAAATAAAACCGCGCCTGCGCGTGTTCGTACGTCCTGCTCAGCTCGTTTTCTCATGGTCGGTCTCTGGGCGGGCAAAGCAGAGAAAGGGGAGTAACCTTTCCCCTATATGACGTTATATAGGGGGAGATTCTAGATCAGCGCGTTTGAGATGCAGATGGATGCAGAGAAGAGAAAAATAGCCAAAGCTCGGTTTACACCGATTGAAAATTCTAGACACGAGGGGACCAAATACAGTCTAGGGGAACTCATATTAATGTTAAAAAACCTCAGAAAATGAAAATTTCATGTCAGGGGACCTTTAATGCAAGTATAGGCCTACACAAATATAAGTAAACCCTCTGCAGACTGAACATTGTCCTGTATGAACAAAATGACGGATGTTTTTATGTCTCCACTGTTCGATTCGCGCCCCTTGTCTCTGCGCACCTAACCCCCTCCTCCACCCCCAAATAAAAAACTCTCCGGTTCTACATGATTCACGTAAATGACCCAATTGACCAAGAAAACGGCGATTTTCGCCGAAAAGCGACAAGTTTGCAGGTATGATTCTCTCTGCAAGAGGGGTGTAAAAAAAAACCAACAAGCTTTGTCTTGTAAGTTAAACCACAAATTTATATTTTGCAACAGTTCCTGGTTGAGTTGCAAAACATTTAAATGAACATTCAGTTGCTTTCCTCTAAAGATTATCGAACATGCTTTATAATTGTTTTACTAGTAAAACTCATTAGCTTTTCCAAACTCAATTGAAAAGCAAATCAAACTTATGTCCAAGCTTTTATGCGGCCTGTAACGACAATGCCTTTGTTTGCTGACCCCTCCTCCTTCCATCCTCTCATTATACCTCCAGCTGCACATATTTCTCATCTGCTGTTAGCCTCTTTTTGTTCCTCAATGCCCTCAACGTTAGACCAGAAGGCGCAACTCGCATCCCAGGAGGCTATAACGCGGTGGTTGCCATGGCTACTTGGTGACACCGGGGCGTGGTAATCAAATATAGGCGACTGCTCTGGATTTCAGTTGCAAATGTGTGCTTTTTTTCCCCTGCATTTGCCTGGACCGTGTCACACCTCACGCCTCACGCCTACTCCAACCCCCAACTCAATCTTGGGTTCTTAGACTTGGTCTGTCACACTCCTCGTTTAGTTTTTCGTCTCCTTTCTGAAGGATTTAAGTCCGTCGAGCAGCCGGCAGCCAGTTAGGCCCCTCTGTCCATTGACAGTGATGCTAATGTCAGGCAGTGCCTTGATGAGAAGAGCTTGCCCCCCAGTATCATAGCCTGTGTCACTGTGATCACAATAGCCTCCATTGTGTTGGTCACTCCTGTGTGAATAAACAGTGTGTGTTTAATTGAGACTGTAGGGTGTGACAATGACATAGGACGAAGTCCAGATAGCATGCTGTGAAGATGTGTGGAAGCTTGTATGGGTGAAGGTTTGTATGCCACCACCATGGAAAAAAATAAGAAATGGATCCCTGCTGAAGTTGAAGATCTGCTTCAAGCAAAATTGAATAATTAACTTTGTGTGACATAATTCAGAACAAAGTCAGTCTAAAATGAAGAAAATTTCTCTTCCACTGGTGTCCGGCTTCAAACTACCATTGGTCTATCTACTGGCAATTATGTAATAAAGTAGGGGTGGGGAAAAAAAAATCTGAAAAAATGCAAAAATCTATATATTAGAAAAAAATGTACGTAATTATAATATGTACATTCATTATTATAACGTCACAGACACCACGATGGCTAGCAGGAAAATCCAAACACCATTCTCATTAAAAGCTGAAGGGGAAAAGGAGCTGGACAAGAGCCACACCATTTGTAAGCTTTTTAGAATAAGGCTAAAATATTTTGGAAATATGACAAATATGAGAAGCCATATGACACGTTTCCACCTAGAGGAGGAAACTCTCGGCTGCACCGAATTGTAATATTATTCATTTACTACAAGTTTGCTGCGAGTTCAGGCACACATTTATTTTCCTGTTGGTTATTTACAATGTTAATAACATGCATTGTACATTACAACTTTATGGGTCATAAAGATAGAAAGATGATGCTGATAGAAAGATGATAGATAGATAGATAGATAGATGTTCAAATGTAAATAGATAGATTGTATATAATTGAAATGTAAAATGCTTAAAATTACAGATTAAAATTACTGTCCAAAATCCATGAAAATCCTGAAATTTGGCAATGATAATTAATATATTACAGGTATAATGCCTTTGCTAGCTTTGGTCCATTAAAACCACTATTCATCAGCATGCATTGATTAATCCCATGGCATGTAGTAAAAAAAAAAAAGTGCGACCAAATCAAATGCTGGTGCGACCAACTGAGAAAGTTGGTAGCACCAGTGCAACCAGTGGAAAAGTTAGTCTGGAGCCCTGAATTTATAGACACACACACACACAAAAAGATTCAGAAAATCAATACTCGCTTTAGAATCCCAAATCGCAGCCCTCTGAGATCGTAATCGAATCATGTGATGCCTAGAGATTCCCACCCCTATAATAGAGCTGTGCAGGTCTGAAATTGGTAAACTATAAACTAACTACAATGGTCGCTAAAATTCAACGTCACCATCACCAAGCTTCTGAAAACTCATTAAAGGAGTCATGAGTTGGCTTTTTATATAAAGAATATATAAAAAATATATATAAAAAAAGTATATAAAGAATCGTTCTGGAATCGGATCGTGACTCCCAGAATCGGAATTCGGATACGTGAGGTGACCAAAGATTCCCACCCCTAACAGTCATGCAGTGTGATAGATGGATATGTTAACGGCTTGTATCAACCATTTCGTCCTTCCTTGCCCCACTGCTTGTGTGCAGTGGTGTGTAAAACTTGGCATTTAATTGTTGAAGTGTTCATTCACAGATTAATTCACAAAATTCAAGTCATGTTTTTCTTGTAATATTTGTGAATGTATGCAAAAACTGTGATTGTTTGGTGCTTAGTTCAAACTGCGTGCTTTCCATTTAGCA
This sequence comes from Hybognathus amarus, assembly GCA_030378365.1. Taxonomy (NCBI): domain Eukaryota; kingdom Metazoa; phylum Chordata; class Actinopteri; order Cypriniformes; family Leuciscidae; genus Hybognathus; species Hybognathus amarus. The sequence goes on along the minus strand of JAQIUQ010007408.1, from coordinate 47,069 downwards.
AGAACATTTTGTGATAAAAGCACCAGAATCTTGATAGCCTGAATAGTCGATGGGGACAGACAATTTAACGCCAAATGAACTTGTTTATAAATCTCTGCATCTATTAGAAATAAATTAGAGGCTTTACAGATGAATTACAGTGAATTTGTTTTGGAATATTAAGTACATGTTTTACAAAAGTTAAGTTGTTTTGAAGTTAACAAATAGGAATAATTTATGAAATAATGGACTCATTTGTTTGTATGTAAATATGATTTGTTTAAATTCATTTTAATTACATTATTTTATGGAAAGTCAAAACAATTCTGACACAAGTTTTGATATTTTAATAAAACAAACTCAAGCATTGTTCATGTGGTGTCTTTACAGCTGTGGATTACAGCTTTCAAGCTTCTAGAATCCTTGCAGCATATGAATGTTTAAGAAGCTTTGGCTTTTAAATGTGATTCAGAGTTGTGGATAAAACTAGCCCTGAACTAACTAACTAACAACAACAGGGTCTTTGTACTGTATGAATTTTTTAGAGTTTCTTAGAGCCTATTGTGACTGGAATTAAATCCATAAGTCTCTGTCAGATGTCTCCTCGACATCAAGGAAAATACCTGAATTCTGGATTATGCAGAGAAAAATAAAAAGTAGTTATTCTCCAACAGTTTTCTAATAGGGTTAGGTGACCTTCCTGCTGAGCTTTTAGATCAGCTCTCACACAGTGACAGAGATGCGCTGTGAGCCCTTGAGTCAGGACTGATACTTGACAGACCAATACCAACCGCCACAGGAATCGAGGCAGAACAGCTCTCCGCTTGGTGTTCAGCAGAGACGTCCAATTGAAACAGGCTGTTAAGCATGCTTAAACACGTAGACGACCCCTTGATCTCCATCTCCAACTGTTTTATTACAGATGCACATGCTCGTCTCAGTACTCTGTTCTGCAAACATCAGCGGTTCAATACTGAATAAATCCTCCTTCTAACTGATGGAATTTAGATAGTGGGGATGAAAAAGAAAAACAGGTTGTTCTTTGTAAAATCCATTAGATCATTTCACTCTCTTTCACTGTTTTTACACTTGTTTCATTGCGACTTTAACATTAGTGTGTACATAAACTGTTTTGGATCGTTATCAGTGGCATTAAATAAATGGCATGGCTTTCCCAGATTTTATTCTTAGAATTAAAATGGTGATAAGTGTTTCTCAGCTGCCCCTCCCATTGACCAAAGTTTACGCATTGGGCGTGTTTCTGTTTGATGTAGTTAACCGTGGTTGAGTGTCACCATTAGCATTGTCTGTATGTGTGGATGGGGGGTTTGGTAATGGGCTGATGAGTTTGTTGAAGGGAGTTAGATTTGTCTTGCTAATGAGTGCCACCATAAGAGCAGAGATAAAGTCTCCTCCTGGGGCAGACAGTACTAAATGTGCTATGAAGGACATACTGCTGTCGTCCTTGCCCTTGAGTGACCATGAAGAAAGACATCCAAAGAGAACAGTACTGGAAAACAAAATGGCATGTGGAAATGAACAATTTGTGCTTGTAAAATCAAATCAATGTATCCTGTATCTGAGGCTAAGGCCTTGTCACGGGTATTTTTATAACCATAGTTTTTTCTCCAGTGTTTTAAAAAGCAATCGTGTCCACATGAAAAATGCAAAAACATGCTATCAAGCACCGTCAAGAGCATGCCGCACCAGCAGGCGACAATATAACCCTAAAGGCCATTGCAAACTGAGTACGAAATTTTCGGATGCGTTTTTTCGTGTTCGTCAACCTAAAAATTCGTCACGCATAGAAACCTTGCACACCGAGTCCGATGCGTATTTATTAAAACTTTGTGGGAAAAAACGCAAAAATACCAAATGGATTCGTCAAGCAGTGAGAATGATTTTGTTGCCCTCTCTCTTATTGAAAAGAGAAGAAAGAGAAAATATTACGTCCATCCAATCCTGAAATTGCGCCGAGAGGAAGGAGAGTTTCACCTCCTAATCAAGGAGTTGCGAATTTATCCCTAGCGATTCAAAATTTACTTCAGAATGTCAGTGGGACAGTTTGATGCTTTGCTAGCGATTCTGGAGCCACATATTAAAAACAAGACCACCAATTTCCGTGAACCAATCGATTCTTGAACGGAGATCTGGCAGTATGTCTAAGGTATGGATGCGCACACAAGCACACGCACACCCGTGCGTGGCCCGGTTGAAGCGCTGGGCAGCGAAACAACTAGGCTTGTTATATATTGTGCCCAAATAATACGTTATCGAATTGGCTGCTCAATCACATCTTATTCTATCCTAAATTTCAATCTGATTGAAAGGGGAGGTTTATTAATTTCATAATCCAATATAGAGAAGAGAACATAAACACTTGATCGAACTGAAAACCGAAACTGAAAGCACGGCGCAAATGTGCAATGATTTGAGGACGAGCTCCCCGGCCCTGAATTGTCAAAAGACCTCTCAAAATGCTGGCTCTGGATGCGAAAAACGCAGAAAATCGAACCCGGTCCGATTAATTTTATGACGGACGAAAGTTTCGGAGGCGGTGTGCAAGCATGATTGACATAACGTGATGTCGAATTTTTTTTTTTAAGTGCGAAAATTTCGGATGCGAATTCGGATGTGCAATGGCCTTAACCGTAAAGCCATGTTGGCCAATCAGAATCGTTTAATCGTTCTGGTTGGTGGATAACGGTGCAGCGCGGACTCGTACTCTGACATCGCAAGGCAAAACCCCCGGTTTTACTGTCTACACGACAACACTGTAGTGTTGTCAAAAATATTGATGTTTCGATAAATATCGATACTGAAAAATCTGAACGATACCAATACTAATTTCCCTAAGTATCGATACTAGCCGAGCGGTTACTTTCAGTTTCACTTTCTCTCCAAAGGCACGTTGACAAACGCCACATATGACGCACTCGTCTCATTCGCTCTGGTTGAATAGCAAAAGTGAAGTTAATGTCGGAGAATAGCACGGACACGCGCTACAGACCGCGAGCAGACATCTTGGAGAATAGTGCGGACACGCGCTACACACCGCGAGCAGACATCTCGGAGAATAGCGCGGACACGCGTTTAAAACACAGCGAGAGCAGGCATGTCAGAGAATGAAAACAGACTTAACAGGCTCCAGAGGTACCATTTAGCAGCATATACTATGCTCAGCATCAGGACCCGGGGTGTTTGTTGTTTGGACAGACCTGCCCCCACTGCTAATTAAAATCCTAAAGGAAACACTAACTCTTTTCATTGAACTTTTCTGAAACATTAGCCTAACCAAGATGGCCTATTGTTGTTGATATGAGTCTGTGTTGTCTAGTTTTTTCACCGTTTTCTTAAAGTTAACATAATCTGACTGAGGAATCTTAGACAAGTAAATATTGTAACTGGTCAAATGTAAATTTGTGCGTAACTTTATTATTTTATTCTGCAATTTGCCTTCATTAGCGATTATCATCAATTTGATTACACAGATACTAATTAAACTAAACAGACAATGGCATCTCTTAATTCAATAATTAAATGCCTTTAACTGAAAATTAAATGTTTAATCTTATTATTATACATTACTGACACTCTATATCCTCCAATTTGATACTGTTAAGTGCTTTTATGTTACAGTATATTTTAATCTTTGATAACAGTAGGTAATAAAAATACAACAGATCATGTTAGCTCTGGTCCAATTAAAAAATATGAACAAATAGAACTCAGGACATTTTTGTTCATGTAAAATATACCTCATTGTCATGTTCTAGACTTGTTATATTTAGCTTTAAATAATAAAAAAAACTTCCCCCTTAATATTGTGGCAGATTTTTTCTCCGTGGTATCGAAAAATGGTATCGAATATCGATATTTTTCAAGGTATCGTATCGAAGTTAGAAATTCTAGTATCGTGAGAACACTACAACACTGTAACCGGCGTTTCTGAAAACTCTCACCCCGACAGGGGTTTTCAAAATGTTCGGTTTCAGTTTCCTGATACTGCGTTTCCGTGTGGATGAACGGCAGAACCGCGTAAAAAAAAACACGGTTATAAAAATTAGAGCCTGACCGATATGGATTATTGGGGGCCGATACCAATAAAAAAAAGTCAAATACTGATATATTGGCCAATATTATGAATGTGTATATTATAATACAGTAGCAATATTATGTATGTGTATTATAGTACAGTACCATTTTGATGGGTATGCATGTGAACTGCAACTCGTCTCATAAATAAACCGAAACTCAGTGTATAGACCTGAGAAATGTATCTATATTGAAATGTCTACTTTTAAACAGAACAATTCAAAACGAACGAACGACTGCTCTCTGCTGTTATCTGTATGAAATGTGCATTTCTCTCTGGCGCGTTCACTGAAGATCACAAGTTAGTGATACTGAAAACACTTGTTTATTAATAAGCAATTAAAATGTCTCCTTGCTATATTTGATGTATTTTCAATCATTACTTTTGCCAGTTCTTTGTGACAACTTTTATGGGCTTTATTGGCTGCGCCACCCTTGCATGAATCGCCGCACCTGCATTTAAAAAATATATTTATCGCCATTATAAATGCAGATACTGATAGTTAGGAAAATGCCTAATATCGGTCTGGCTCTAGCTGATATCACTTTTTTGGATTCTTATGCCTCAACTTGATGCTTGCATAAATCGATCACATTTTATTGATGCAAAAGACACACTGTGAGAGACAAAAATGAAAGGCTGAGCAGTGAAAGTTTCTCAGTCTCCACCAGGCTAAAATACTAACATGGTTTATGTTTATACTTTAAACTACTTTATTAGATAACTCCTGACCAATCGGCACTAGCTGCTTTTCCATATACACACTGCAACACTCCTTCTACTCTTTTCTGAACTCGTCACCCTCTTCATTAACGTGAAGCAAGCTCTTTAAAACTGCAATATAATAAGCAGACAAGACAAAACTGTACAGGGAACAAATATCATCAACAAAATAACTAGTATTACCCATATCCTACAGATTTACAGATTGATAAAACTAGGGATGCACCGATACCACTTTTTGGAAAAATCGAGTACGAGTACGAGTACTTGCATTTCAGTACTCGCCAGATACCAATACCGAGTACTTAATAAAAAAAAATGATTTAAAATCAGTTTTAACTATTTTTCCAATTTATTTAATTATATTTTATTTCATTATATATATATATATATATATATATATATATATATATTCTATTTTTTTCTTTCTTTTTTTTCCAAATAGTTAAATAAAAAAATTCAATTCAATGACTATTATTTATGATGGTACATTTATGAAAGCATTGAAGGCTACATGCTGTTTATACAAAAATATTGATGATATTGAGAAATATTGCTTATAAAAAATCAAGAGAAAAAGCAACCTTATGCACACATTATTAGTAGTAGCAATTTTGATTAATAGAGACGTAGTTAAATCTATTGTACAGTAGCCTAATATAATTATTTCTGTCAATTTCTTACCAAACTTTTATTTTGACGGGTTGCCGTGAAGACCTTTGAGTTTCTGTGCGTGTCTGATACATAGACACTGGGCGTTTCTCAATGTCAAAGGGAAGTATCCTTGACATTGAGAAACACCTAGTAAAAGAAATGATATGACGATCGTTTTTCTCAAATGAAACGGTAAAATACCTACCGTTACTCATGAAGTGACTCTCGGAGATGAAATCATGAATCATGTCATCATATCGTGAGGCAGCAGAGACGGAGAACAGCGCGAGCGTCACTCGAGCTTCAGTGTGTGTGAGAGGTAGCTAACGTTAAATGAAACCGCGCGTCTGCACTGTTCATTCACACAGAGACAAGCAGAACATGCAGGTTTTATATTTGAAACAGTCGTTGGCAGTTTAATATACACAGACACACATCAGCAGCGCCGCCGGTCGCCATGTCTCAGCGCTTTCATGATGATGACGCAACTTCACGCCCTTCGTGCATGCATGTGCAAACGGAACTGGGTTTGATCAGGTATTCGGTACCACCGGGACTTGGTACCGTGACGTTTACATTTTTTTAGTACCGACTTGGTCCACGCGGCTGACAGGTCTCGTCTCGCCTTCTCCCGCTCTGAGCTGCAGCCGGGGCCTGGGGGCGTGCACTCGGCGCCTGTGATTTAACCCATTTCTCAGACCGTGGATCTGGTCCCCGGTATGCGGGGGACTTTTAGCGAGTACGAGTACTTTAAAAATGTGGTATACAGGCCGATACATCCGAGTACCGGTATCGGTGCATCCCTAGATAAAACAATAACATGGGGATCATTTAATTTTTGCTTTCTTCCCTGTTCATTTTAATTTGAGTTAAAATGTAATTATAATAAAAATTCAAGTTTAAAATCAAAATCTAAAATTAGATAATTAGGGCTGCACAACCCTACACTACAGACACTAGAATTAAAAAGGAACGTGCCTGCTTAATAAATCATGAGCCGAATGAGAGTTTGCAGCACAGATCAGCATCAGAAGTCAAATTTCAGACTGTCAAGAGGATGGCGGAATATTTGGTGTCAAAGTGAAATGTAAAAGTTCTTATTTAAAGCTTTTTTGGGTTAAAAATTACAAGTACATAACCAGCCAGTGTTCAAAACTATCTGCTTGCCTTAGCTTAATTCAAACATGTAAGCTTGTAATAATGTTTTTAACTCCAGCGGTACTGGTGGATTTCCGCAGGAGATTTGAAGATTTGGAGTCTCGGCTAGTAGGCTATATTGCGTGTGAGGATGCTGGAGGTGGAGATTTATAGCCTTTTCTCACAGCACTTTATATGAATTAAATGTATCAATTCGATGGCGGATCCAAAAAGGTTCAAACGACAATCACCTGTGACCACCGGAGATTCACCAGTTGTAAATTGTAAAAGACTTCGGAATGACTACAGAAAAAAAGAGACTGCAACTGGGCCCATGCGAAAACAATATCTGAAGGCCATTAAATGCAGTCATGCAATGCTGATGTTGTTAACATTAAAGTGTATATGTCAGGTTAAATTTGTAAGTATGATTAACACAAAATAGTTAGGGGAAAACACGTTTGTCAAGTTGATGTATTGTTTTGTATGTTTTTCGATACCTAAAGGCAGAATATAAGATGAAAAAGTTCGTTATTTTCAGTACTGACTTAAAACTGCCCCTCCCCCTAAACGAAGTCGCGTGATGTCATAAGAGGGACGTCTCCCTACAGTAGGTCGCTGAGAAAGTGATCAGTGAGCTGTGTGAGTAATTGTAAGATTGATAGAGCGAGAGAATTATTTGATTAGGACATTTATTTAGTTATTTAGTTAGTTATTTAAGTTAGGTAGTTAGTAAGGTATACCCAGGAAACAGGTTTGCCAACCGCAATTAAACCCTGAAGAAGAAGAAGAAGAAGAAAAAGAAGAAAGGTATATGCTGGCGTATTATCACGATGGTGAATTACTGCATTTGTGCTGGGTGCAAAAACACTGTTAAAACCGGTCACAGAGTCAACTTCACTCTCAGAATATCAGCACAGCAGTGAACTTGTCTCCGATCGGCACGCAGGGACAAAAATAAATAAATTAAACGCACTTTGGCAACCTAACTGTGGCGAGGGGGCGTGATTTTGCAAAGTCTGTAGCGGGAGAAGAAAGGACGGAGCCGCGGGTGCAGATGATGAACATCTGTGTCTGATTGCAGTATTTTTCCGTGGAGAGACCGTATATAACCGGCGGGAATGAGAGAGCGAGAGAGCGAGAGAGAGAGTTGTACTGGGACTTCGCACGCGGCTACTGCAACCGAGACTGAGAAGCAAGTGTTGGATCGTGTGTTTTGTTTATGGTGGCGAATGCGCTACTGTGTGCCTCGTTTCTTTTTTTGTTTTTCTGAATAAACGAGCAGTCCCGCCGACCCTGTCTTCTTTCCACACACACTGAACCTCTTCACACTGACCTGAATCATAGGCTACCGCGCATCTCTACCGCGTATCTAACAGTAGTTCCGCATTAATTAATTTGCACGCGAGTTTTATTTATTTCAACCCTATTCTCCGTGTATATTCATGCACCGAACCGTGACGCCCGTACGTTTCGGTTCAATATGAATACATGTACCGTTCCACCTCTAAGTTATGCCTATACTTACCAAGACACCTGACCAACTCCCCACTCTGGTTCTCTTCACACCAGATATTTATGTTTCTTCAATAGAAATTATTTAAATTTCTGTTTGGTTCCTCATCTGTCTCACACCTAGGAGGCTCAAAATTGTAAGGCTGTGGGTCCTCATAGGTTCAAAGGACCGGCACAAAAAAATAAATTTAAAATCAAGTAAACATTTTCTTCCTGTAAACCAGGGGCGGGCACATTAGCAGCAATAAAACAGTAAACAAAAATATTAAGTGCATTTTGTGAGAATTACTACATTCAGTGGTCAATCTGTTGCAAAAGAACATCAAACGTTTGACTGGGTTTGCATTATGCGTCCATTAGATGTGCTAGGAATTTAGCGAGTGTGCAAGCGCCGGAGGTGTGGCGTTTATTAGTGTGAGCGCACTGGGGCTTGACACGTAACTTACATTCGCAGCCTGACTGATATGAGTATTCGATGTGCGGCAGCAACGGCTGGCTGTTTTTAATAAGAAGACCCGGACCGGTTACTGTGAACGGGAAGTTCTTCTGAACATTCTTTGACGTGCGAGCAACTGTCCGATATCCAGGCTAAAGATGCTCTCAAACTTTAGGATGTTTTGGTATGTGCAGCTGCTGTGTGGTCACCGCCATTTCTGTATGTCATCGCTCAGCAGAGAACCTAATGCACATGTGCGACTCGGCAGAGGTTGTAATGAAGAGAGATGCCTCAGAGTCGAAAAAAAACATGTCTGGCGACAACTTTGACAATGAAATTCATTGTCAACAATTTCTATTATTGATTTTTGGCGACGACGTCGACGAATCGTTGCAGCCCTACTTGTTCAGAATGATATTTTCTGGTGAACATTCTTGTTTGTCATACTTGCAAAAAGTATAACCTGTGATTCTGAATGACAGTATCCACACACCGACGCGGTGACTGACAGCCACACATTCTCCTCGAAACATTGGCTTCATCTTCGCTGTGCTGAGGCACAATCCACGTAAAGTTGATGATTCCTCAAATAACTGCAATTGCAGATTTCAAACAGAGATGGCGACAAAGAGGAAAAACTTACGGGCTGCAGCTTTATGCAATACTGATTTGTTATTGTGTTTTTCATTAAGGAAAATAAGCTAATGAACTCAATCACCATTTTTAGTTTTGCTTTTCAAATTAGCTATTTAAAAGCCTCTGCTGGTGAAAGCACATTATATTACAGTACTCATGTGAAAATGATGATGTATATTTGTCTGGTGTTTTAAACGGTCTGAAAGAGGAAGTGGAACCCCCTCCCTGTGCCCTCCACTCTATTCTCCAGAGTGGGAGAGAGAGTGATTCAGAGCAGCACTTTATATGATTATTTATTTATTGATGTGCTGTATGGTTTCCATGGCAGTGGGTATAATAGTGGGCAGAGAAACATTTACTCCCCCAGGCACTCAGCCCTCTTTTACTTGAGCTGATGATTTATTTATAAATATTCTGTGTGCTTTCCATGGATGTCCATTAAAGCCATTTGCTTAGTCTTTGGCAGGTAGATTTCTGGCTGTGTGGGGCCACCATGCCAGCCACAGGTTGGAACTGGATATCACTTATCCCCTTCATCCTTTTCTTTGTCTTATTATATGGCGCTGATAACAGACCTGCACATCTTCAGTGGCTGTCTAAGAACCCTCTAATCTTGAATTCTCCTCTGAGAACCCTAGAGTACACACTGTAGTTGTTCTGGTGTGGTATCGTCTTGAAGATGAGGGTCATGGCTCTCTCAGACACTTGAGTAGATGCCTAAGAGGCCCTTAACTTCGTTCTAAAAGGCCTCTTAATTCCCTAGAGAAAAGGTGCAGGCAGAGATGACAATGAGATCACAATGATTTGGCGAATTGAAAGAAAGTGGAAGAAAAATCAAGATGACTTCACATTTTGAAATTATGAAAAATATATTACATAATTCTCTCATTGACTTCTGTTATGCTAGTACATTCATCAGTGGTCATATTCTAGATAGAATCCTCCAGCAAAAATTACACGCTTTACCTTTACCTGATTTTTTTTTCCTTTGAAATCATTGATAAAAATAGTTAGCACTTCTCCAGAGAAGCCTTTTGACAATGTCAGCATTTTTTGTGCACACAATGTTAATAAGCTACAACAGGTAAACATCAGCAGTGCCTATGTGACCCAAAAGGAACAATTATTGCCCAACGAGTGAAAAGAGTAGTTGCAAAAGAGTTTGACTGAAATATTGAGAAGCTCTTATTACTTATAAAACATTACTGAAGGACTTTACAACCCTCTACAATGCAATTAATCACTTGCACATGCAGGCGACTTAAAAAAAAATCTTTAATTAGCCAATGGCTAGTAAATTGTACGAGTAATTGAGTTAGAGGCAAAAAAATAATAAGTTTAGTGCCGATATAATTTCATTGTCTGCTGAGCTTTACGCATTTGGCTCGGCTGAGAGCGCTCTGTCGCTTTCTCTTAAGCCCCTTTCACACAGAGATTCTGGAAAATACACTGATAATGTGACTATGATAATATCACTATGACACACCCTTACGGCATTGGTCCTGGCTTTTGTTCACACAGCGCGCGTTCCGGGACTGATTCCGTCAATGTTACTAGGTCCCCAACCCGGCATCGATGCCGGTATCGATCCCAGGGTCGTGTTTGCATTCACACAGAAGGCGTTCTGGCGATTTTCCTGCGATTTCCCGGGATCAACACCGCTGTGTGAAATGGGCTTTACACACACGCATGCATTGCACTCACAGTGATAAAAGAGAGTACATACAGTACATGGCTCGTTGACAGAACTGTCGGACCAGTGCTAAATCATCATGAAAGTTAATTTGCATGCATTTTTATAATTTGCATGCATTTTTAAGCCTTGCCAAATTAAACATTTAAGCGCAAGAAGACGCGAAAGATAACTCGAGGTGCAGCTGTGTGCAAACTGCACATCCGAAGCGCGTGCCCAGTAGGGATGGGACAACATGAAGATTTTATATACTGATTATAGTGTCCAAAATTATTGTGATTTTTCAATTTCACGGTTTTGTTAAAATGAGATTGTTCAAAAAGAACTGATGCTCACACTGAAAAAATTTCAACAAGTTTCATATTTGAAAATCAACAAACAACAAATAAAACAAGCAGCTATGTGCAGTTTTTTCCTAAGCAAGATTCTGTTCTGTGGCATTTCCTTCTTTATAATGACCGTCGTCAATAGCAACGCATTATTACACGACGCACATCCATGCATCACAACAGGCGCGCTCTCTCTTTTCATTTAAATACAACTTGCCATCTTGTGTCTTCCATTTTTGATTGTATTGAAAATTAAATTAGTTGATGTATTGTTTCCAGAGTTTGATTAATATTGTTGTGATTATCTTGCTTGAACGATTGTTTTGTACGCTGTACAAAATAGATTTATAAACGGGTAAGATTTAAAACATTAAAGGAATTCTACACCTCTGGAAAGATGAATGTGTATTAAAATGGGTCAGTTGTTAAACAACAAGTCTAGGCTTTTAGCTTGAGTCTCTGTGATGAGTCTGCCCGAAAATGTGTTTGGAGATGAGACCAAAATGTTCAGGAATTCTGCGATTAATTACGAATTTTCTTAGCAATGTTGTAACGCACATTCAACTTATCATTTGTTTAGCTTTCAGCGTAAACACTGATTTCATTCTGATTGGAGAATCTGAATGTAGTTAGATTGAAACAAAAGCTGTACATGTAAACAATGAATGGCGACTCGCGGAAAGGATGGTAACCCCTACTACTCAGCTTTCCCCACAGAACAAGAGCCTGCTAGCTTAGCTTCCAAAAAAAAAAGATGGCTTTGTCATGGAGTTAATCATGGTTTTGTCATGGAGTTAATCTAATATTAAATAATATTAAATATATATTTAATATATTATAATATTAAATTAAACTAATATTAATAGAATGTTAATAAATGTACACTTTAATAAATGGAACCTTATTGTAAAGTGTTTCCGATTTATGTCTCTTGAGTTCAGTGAAGGACAGATCAGTTGTTTTAACCATTCATTAAAGTGAATCGGTTCAATTGAGTCATTAGTTCGCGAATCGGATGTGTCATTAACGAGCACGGCACACGTTGTGTGATTATCCAGGCAGTTTCAGACATAGACAGAGATTTGTCTCGACCTATTTTTTATAGTTCTCAACACAGAAAACATTTCATCACCAGGTAGATTTTTTTTGGTTTATTGAAAGTGTGGTTTATGTCATCTGATCTATGGAAAGCTGTTCAGAGAAGATAAGGCAACGCTATTTTAGCACAATTCACAACCAGTAGTTCAGAAAAAAAACCTTTTACCATCGTGTATTCTCAAAGATATTCAGTCAACTCAATTCATAAACATGTCGCGAGTGAGGGAGAGAGAGACCGTTTGAAGACGGACGCACGCGTACCGGTGCTTCTCACTCTCTCTCTCGTTCCCTCAGTTAAACAAGCGAAGCAGTCACTCATCTACATCACTTACCGGTCAAATATGGCTTTGGCGGGACAAAAATACGCATTAGGCTGACAGAAAACAGTGCGCCAGTTCCAGTCTTCAGGCGCTTGACGTTTTAGACGGACTTGCGCACGCTGTAAAAACAAACATCCCAGCCCCCACACTCAAATCTACACGCACGTCAAAATACACAGGAATGATCATCGGCCTGTTCACATCGGCCCTATTTTGACATCAGAACGATACCGACGTATAAAAAATTTACCTAAATCGGCCAATGTTATATCGGCGGCCGATATATCGTGACACCACTACGGACACTGTGTAATCCCAATCCTCCATAATGCATCTGTCTGCGATATTCATTACCTTCGTCCTTTTTTTTTTCAAAAAGTTTCTGCCAGTCAAATCAAACACACTGGCACTGATCTGTGATAGGTCTGTTAGCGCATTATGTCCAACCCCCTATGGCGAGATTTGAAGGGTCTAGAATTAGTGCTTGTAGTCTTTATGAGAAATCCCCCTCTTACACTTCCTCCTACAATGACGTAAAATGACGATTTTTGCGTCATTGTAGGAGGAAGTGAAAAAATGTAAATAGCAGATTTCTCTCATCTCAGGGGAAAATGTTGTGTGTTGCACAACCATTTAATAGAATGACTGGATTTCTAACAATGGAAAGCTTAATGCAAATGGGTGGAGTGTCCCTTTAATCTCAATTCAATATGTGAGTGAGTGACAAAATATTTCATCTCAAAACAATATTTTGTGCCCAATTATTTCTCAGACGTAGTTTTGGTATTGGGGGTCAAAGTTAGCCTTCGCTAAACAATACTGGGTGATGGCCACACAAGACTTGGCAGACTTGAAGTGTTTCAATTGCAGCGACTTTTTGTTCGACTGACAGGGTGACCATCCTTGATCAAGTTTCGCTCAGGACTTTTGTAAAAGCCAAAATATGACCACACCTCAGATTTGGTCCTCACAAAAGGCTAAAAAAATCTCCAGAGCACGTTCATGCCTTCCGCCATTCCTTCTCGAATTATAAAACAAAACATTGCGCGCCTGCGTCAGACTTCTCCTCGCTGGACAGGATTTACAATGAGTTATTAAAATTGCGATAATCAAACACGGTTTTATTAAAATTACATTTTAAATGATAATACTGACCGTTTTATCATGTTTTATCGTGAAACTGGTAATCGTCCCATCCCTAGTGCCCAGAAAGCTGTGTCTGACAGCACGTGAATACTGTGTTGGGTTCTTTCACGTCATCTTGTGCTTGAACAATTTCACACAAAATTATGTCAAAATGCCCATTTTGGCCAATATCTTAGTAAAGATAATTTAAACAGTCGAAAGAGTGAATTTAAATAGTTGAGAGAGAAAACGCATGTGTAACAGTATTATCAATATATTAGATCTGTGTATTTTATCTTAAAGTGACAGCAGCCTAATATTGCTGCTGCTGCCTGTGTTTTTATTGTTATTGGTAAAAAATAAAAAACAAATTTATTTGTGATTTATTTGTGACTGTTGTAGTAATCAGTGTTCTCTTTCTGTTCTCTCCAATGCCCTTCACTTCCATAGACCCTCCTGGTTTGATGGGTCCGATAATAGGGATGTCTCCAGATAAGAAAGCCGAATCTCCTGGAGCGCAGGGCGTGTGTGGAGCTGGAACTCTCCCTGAAGCAGAGAGTGCTTCCAGTCCCATGGCTACCAGTCTGGACCAGATTGTTCGTACTGGAGCATTGAGTGTGGTAGCAGGCGAAGTCTGAAGATGACGAGCTAACCAACCTGAACTGGCTTCATGAGAACTTGCTGCAGAACTTCACACTCGGTGGACCTGAGGCACAACCCATCAACAGCCCGTTGTTTGACATTGAGGGTGGCGGTGGATCGCCACACAGTAACACCGCCTCGTCTGCCTCCTCTGTCTCTCCGGGAAGTGAAAGAGATCCTTACAAGTCAAAGCCTCCCTTCTCTTTCTCCTTACTGATATACATGGCTATTGAGCAGTCGCCCAGCAAATCTCTCCCAGTAAAGGACATCTACGGTTGGATCCTCAAGACATTTTCCATATTTCTCCAGTGCCCCTACTGGCTGGAAGAATTCCGTGCGCCACAACCTGTCCCTCAATAAGTGCTTCCGTAAAGTGAAGCGAAGCATAGGAAAGGTAAAGACTCAAGAAAATGGAATATTCCCATGTTGTGTATGTAAGGGGTAGACGGTGGTTAACTTCAGGTCTTGTATCATGTTGAAGTAGGGGATGCACAATATTGTTATATGTATTATTTGTATTATTTCTTGAATGGGTCAGTATTAGATATTTAATTGTGGACCGATTTTATTATTAACTAAAATTAAAACTATTAAAAATTGTATCTAAAAAATAAATTTAACTATGTTCCCTTGACAACTAAGTGAAATAAAATGTTTAAGTTGACATACCAACAGGAATAAAAGTAAAATAAATTAAAGCTTATTATATATATATGACAAAAGCACATAACACAATTACAAAAATTTAAATGGAAGCTGAAAATAGAAAAATAAAAGCTAATTCAAATAATATTAATAAATTATAAAATATTATTCTGCCATGATAATAATTTCTGCCTCTTTATATATATATATATATATATATATATATATATGGAGTGTATATATATATATATATGTGTGTGTGTGTATATATATATATATATATATATATATATATATATATATATATATATACAATATAAATATATACAAATATATTATCTATATTATATCTAAATTATTTTATATATGAATAATACATTTTCTTAAATATATACATGCATGTGTGTGTATTTATTTTACACCGCACACGCAAATATATTATGTTAACTCTAACTTTTATTTTAAATGCGATTAATCACAATTAATGTTTGCACAGCCCTAAAATGTATATAATTTAGCTTTTTGTTAAATGTTGGCTTCAGCAAATCTCAAAACATGCAGGTGAGTGTGAAAGTAAATATTTGAAATTCATCATTTTAGTTTTAGTGTTTTTAATTTTGAATAGATTTTAGACAAAATAGTATAATATTTTTAATATTAGCAATTTATTGATTATCGGCCATGGCATTAAATAATTTTAATCTTGCCCGTATATGCCAGATTTTAATATTGGTGCATCCCATTCCCTATTATGAAAGGGGTTTATTTAGCAATAATGATTGTCTTACTGCACATCATTTCCAAAAATATTAAATAAATGGGCTTAAAATTAGAGCTGTCTAGCAAATGTCAAATCTAATTAATTACATGATGCTGATTTATTTTATCTAATTAATCATACATCAATTTCTTAGAAATTACTAGTTCTACTTCATGTTCATCACCAATCAACCACATGAAAGAAGACTTATGTAGTTTTTGGGAAGGGTGGGTAGGTTAAATATCTTAAATTATTTTAATCGTGTTCTTTTTCCATACCCAATTAATTAAATTAACATGTTGAAATCGACAGCCGTACTTAAAACATTTATGAGGGTTGAAATTATTTTTAATGTGCATGATCGCAATGTGCTGTAAGAGACATGAAATCTGCAGAGTGGCCTCATTGACCTCACAATGCTGCAACTCGACCAATCACAATATTCCAGAGAGCCTTGTAATAAATTAGAATAACATCTTTTTCTCAAGATTGGCTCACACAACATTGCTGCAGGAGACTCACTCAGATGTTTAACTAACTGGGTCAGTGTATAAAGTAGTGCAGGGCTGACTGCAGTGTGCTAACAGGCTTGTCAGGAGGGATATGGGTTTAAGGCGTTTGAAAACCTCTGTGTTCAGAAGCAGGGCACACCAGCCAGTTAAATGAAGTGAGGCAGATGTTTTCATTTCTTCTATGTGAACCATAGATGGCGAAATGATTTATGGAACGGTGAGGACAGCATGTTTCATTAACGTGTGACATTGTGTGTGAATCTGTGGGTTTCATATGTCTAAGCCTGGTGTCTGTTGCCATGGCAATGTTTCCTCTTTCCTGTTTATGAACACGGCTGGTGAAGTGAGTCAAGGTCATATTCCCCCTGCAGGACCACACCTCAACACAGGGTGATGATGAGTCCTTTATTCAACACACAAAACCCCCATGCGAAACACTGTAGAAGCCACCATTCCACATCCTTCCCATATGGTCATTATAGTTTCATGATGATTTAAAAAGATAATTTTGCATTCATGATGTGTTCATGAATGTATAGTGTAGGATCAGACAGACAGATGGTCCTGTTGTCATTGAACCTGAGCCGTTTCCTCACACCACCATGCTGAAATCATTCTTGCGTTTCTGACTCCTCCCCTCTCTGTTCCTTCTAGACCAATGGGAAAGGCTCTCTGTGGTGCGTTCACCCCGAGTTCCGGCCCATGCTGATGCAAGCCCTGAAGAAGCAGCACTTCCCAAATGCACATGCCTTCTGCACCCCTCCTGCCTCCCCTCCTACGGTATCAACACTGGCCCAATTATACAACAAATGATAATTCTGACATTTATCAACAATGCTTCTATTAGTACTTAATACGATTTCAGAAGTATGTCACAGACAAGCACTTCCAGTGTAGACAGCATTTTTTTGTTTTTAATCAAATGGGAGTGATTTAGTTTTTATCTGTCATGATGCTCTGCTCATGTCCATCATGTTTGGTGTTGACCAAAACTTTTGTTTTATTAACTTTTTTTACTAAATGTTCAGGGTGTAACAATTACCCTCATGTCACGATTCGATACATATCACGATACTGAACTCACGATACGATATTATTGCGATACTTTGAAGACGTATATGGTAAAAGGTTAACGAAAAATGTTACTGTTGATTAAAATGATATTACATTATGGGTTTAAATGAATTGGTTTGGACTCAGTGCTGAAACCCAAGGACAATGGTGACACCAGAATAACAATATTCATGATTCTGAAGCTGAAAATACTGAATTATTTTAGATGAATATGCTTGCACGCTGTCACTGACTAGATATATTTAAAATATTGTTGGCCACATTTGGCATTTTCAGGAGTCTCAAATATTCCCCCATTGCATTATTATACATTATAATCAACAAGTTTTTCTCACACAGTAATTGATATTTTGGGGGACTATCCACGATACATATTGTCACTATCCACGATACGTATTGTTGCTTTTTGTATTGCGATATGTTGTGGCGCGATATATTGTTACACCCCTACTAAATGTCTATTCAGCTGCAGTCACAGACTTACAGGTGTGTCTATATCTGGTGGTTTGAAATGTTGTTCATATTCTACGCACTGTAAACCCCTTGGGAAGGATTAGGGTGTGGACTGCGTGCATATTAGCTTACACGCCATGAAGTGTGTATCATATACACGCAAAAACAATTTTAGCATATAAATGACAAGAGAAATTAAATTTCTGGTATAGATACGCAGTTGTAAAGTGAGGTGAAGTGGTCAAGCACAAAAAAAGTAGGCCTTCACAGCTGGGATTCACTGTGCAGGGCATGGGACTTTTAGTCTGTTGAACTTCCTAGTGGTTAAAAATATCTTTAGTTCTATCAACTCTGCCAGTCAGGAAGATATGCCATATAAAAATGTCAATGTTGAGGGGGTCACACACCGGACAAGAGCGCAGCATCTTAAAAATTTCGAGCACATTATTTTCATAGAGTGTACACACAACAACATCGTCATTTGGTGACTATCTGAAAGCGCAAAGCCACACTGTACAAAATCCTGACTGCACCATTTACATATATGTTTTATATTAAATGTACATTATATCTGTCTCAAATCGTCGTTAATGTAGACATTTAGTTGTTACATTCAATTTACATAAAATCAGCTGCAATCAATGAAAACTGCTCGATATTCTGAGACGCTACTGAGGGTAAAGTGTTCCAGACTCCACAACGATTGTATTTAATTGTACTGTAGCCTACAATCATAACATAGTACAGACATTATCTTTAATGTCCTTAATGTTGCTGGCCATAAACTAGGGTGACCACTATCAAACAAAACAAATCTGGGAAGATTACTAAGTTTGTGTGGGACAATGTGGGACATGTTACCAACACTAGAACATAACCTGAAAATGTTATATAATTCTGTCTATCCTGCCTTTCAGCTGATAAAAATACTTTGTTCTTTAGTCCCTTCCAGAACACACCATTACATCACAATGTAACATAACATGTCTTTATTTTACATGTCATTTAAATTCAACATCACTGAGCCCAAAGGCAGCAGGCATCATGCAGATAACTATTTTTGAAACAGTTCTGACCAAGTCCAACTGAAAATCCAAGAAAATAATGAACAAATAAAATATAAAACAACATGAAATAAGTTCATTGACAGTCTTATTTATTAAGAATATATTAAACCAACAACGTTGATATTTTTAGAAAGGATGTGAATTAAAACAACCACAGCTGGTAACAAGTTGATAGTGACTTGGTTGAATTAGAAAAGCTTTTACATAGCCTGCAAAACACTCTTTCGTAGGGCCCTATAAAAAAACCCTAAAGAAAATTAAAGTTTTATTTTTTACAATCTTCCGTTGTTTCCTTTTTAATTTTTGCAAATTCCGTTTTTTACTGTTTTAATTTTTGGGAATTCATTTGTTTTAACCCTTTACTGTTATTTTAGTTGTAAAAAGAGTGTGCTTTTAATGTTAATTATTAAAATGTAGACAAATAAAATAGGCATTATTAAAATGACAAATACTGCATGATGCAACATAACACTGCACTCTAAGTACTTCAAGTAACAACAAAATATGGTTATGAGCTTTAAACTGTCCTGTAAAATAAATTATACTACTTTATATAAGTTAAAATAAAAGTCACACTCTTAGCTGCGTCCTAATGTGCATACTATCCATCCTAAATAGTATGTGACATTAGTAACTGTCAGATAACTGTTTCGGGCATAGTATCCACATTGGGACAGCAGCTTCTGTCTCTCGCGGCGCTCTCTCGGACACACTCGGCTCTCTCAAGGCGCTCTTTCGGACCATGTTTTCGGAGCACACTCGCGTGCTCTCTCGGACACACTCTGAGATCTCTGCTCAGCGCGCTCTCAGACTGGACTTTGGAATTTCATTCCAAATATGTAAAATCCCACGAAATTCTGCGTTAACACTAGATTCTGTGATAATTGGCCAATTCAGGCGATTCCGTGCCACGATTCCGTGAGTCGCGCGAAGTATAGGGCCCTAACTTTCGGTATTCCCTTAATTCTATCGGCCTCACAGGTCTTAACCCAGTCTTTACTAAAATAACATTTTCTCTATTTTTTGTTGCCATTATGCCGCCTTGTAAAATTTTAATTTACCAAATTATCCATTTGTTTTCTGAACGGGAACACATGGAACGAATCACCGCTCCACATTTTGATTCGAAAGAAGTCACAACCTACTAGTGGCCGTGTTTTACTCCTTTATTTTCAACCATTGGATAAGATTTTATAAACTGGCTGTTGTATTTGTACTTGTGAAAAACTATACCGGCAAAAATATTAAATAAAATGCTTTCTAAAAAAGCAAAAGAACACATTCACGATTTTCTTAATGATAATTGATAACGAAAAGACTTAAAATACGGGATATTTTCTCAATGTGCGACGTGCGGGACAAAGGGTGAAAATGCTGTGCGGTACAACACAAAGCGTGACGGGTGGTCACCCTACCATAAAACCAAAAATGTGCGCAGTCCAATCTGAAATCCTTCAGTTGTCGAAGACGCGCCGGTGTGGCTACTTGGCCATCTAGGCCCACCCCCAAATGCTCTCATTTTTTGAGATGCGTGGGACGCCCAAGCCAGTAGTGGTCATCATCCTACCCCTCCTGTGACCCATTGTTTGTCTGTATGTTTATTCAGATGCCCACTGAGCAACGGACTTTCAATATAATAATGCATTAAAGCGAGATAAAATAACGGTCAGCATTATGCGTTAATGCAATAATAACGCTCAGTGATTAATCACACGTTTTTATTGAAAACATCATTGGCAATACCATGTTCAATTTCACTCTAACATTCTCATTTGGAGCAACTTATCTCTCACACAATGTAACACTATCCCATCAATAAAAGGGTGAAAGAAATACTGACGAGGTCCTGATATTGGGAGGCCGAGGGGCGAGAATTCGCATCAGCTGTGTGTGTGTGTGCTTGGCAAATGGAACCATTTGGCAACTTTTAAAATGTAAACTTTCCATTCAGAATCTTATTGGCATCCATTTCGAGCATCTCGCAAAACGCAACGTTAACCTACTATTTGGCCAGCTTGCAAGCCCAAACAAGTGTGTGCGGCTTGCTTGTTGTTTTGTTTCTGGTCTTGGTAGATCGCGCTTGCACTTTGGTCGATGAAGCAAAACGTGAAATACAAGGGTTTCATAGCGCAGCGCTGCACATGCCTTGTCCTGTTGCAAAAGCATGTGAAAAAAAACCTACAAAGTTCGCTCAGGACAAAAATACCGCTAATCGCGCAATAAATAAGTTGACGCTGTTAAAATAGGTTTGCATTAACGCCGTTAATAACGCGTTTTAACTAACAGCCCTTATGTATGTATGTGTTTTTGTGTGTGTGTGTGTATATATGCACACACACACACACACACACACACACTACCGGTAAAAACTTTAGGTTCGGTAAGATTTTTTTATGTTTTTAAAAGAAGTCTCTTTGCTCACCAAGGCTGCAATTTTTTTATAAAAAATACACAAAAAACACAGTAATATTGTGAAATATTATGACAATTTAAAATGACGTTTTTATGTTAATATATATTAAAATGTAATTTATTCCTCTGAAAAAAAGCTGAATTTTCAGCATCATTACTCCAGTCTTCAGTGTCACATGATCCTTCACAAATCACTCTAATATGATGATTTTATGCTCCAAAAACATGTATGATTATTATCCATGTTGAAAACAGTTTTTTACATTTTTATTTCAGGATTCTTTGATGAATAGAAAGTTCAAAAGAACAGCTTTTATCTGAAATGGAAAGCTTTTGTTACATTAAACACTACCTTTTAAAAAGTTTGGGGTCAGTAAGAATTTGTATTTTATTTTTGGGGGAAATAAATAAGAAATCAATACTTCTATTCATCAGAGGATGAGTTACATTGATCAAAAAGTTACAGTAAAGACATTTATAATGTTAGAAAAGATTCTAATTAAATAAATGCTGTTCTTTTGAACTTTCTATTCATGAAAGTGTGTATATATATATATATATATATACACACACACACACACACACACACACACGTGGTTGTATTATTACTATAGAGGTGTAGAGAATATCCAACAGGTATGTTTAATCTTCTCTCTCTTTCTCTGTCCTCTGCAGTGCCTCGTCTCCTCCTCATCACCTATTCACATCAGAGCAGGGCTGTGCCCTAAAAGGTTAGTAGACTTCATCAGGTCTGTTTAGAAAATCCATGACCTGGTCACATTTTACTCACCATTATCTGACATATCATCACACATTGAAGCCTTTCACCCATCTCAGCTGTTTTCGTTCACGCTCACCCTGTACTTGAAGTCTACACCGTGCTCATAGATGCCATCTCTTTCCTGTATTTGGTAACCTTGACAACCAATGCACTGGTACTTTGAAATTAGAAAGAGACTGTTTCGCTCCTGGGTAGAAGTGACTCATTCATTTAAACACACACACATACACATCACATAGTCAATATTTGTGTGCATCAAAGATTTCTTTCTCTTTACAGAATGTGATTTTGATGCTGCCACTGCCATGATGCTGTTAAAGTCTGCCTCTGACAGAACTTCATGTAAGGGACCACCATCATTTTTTCATCCTCTGCTTCTTTTTATTCATGTTTTTCATACTGGTTTATTTTAATCAAGACATGCATATATTTAACTGTTCATATAATCACAGCAATCATGAACGTGTGTAAGGTATATTGGCTGTTATGTTATTGGCTTCAAATGAGGGTCATCCAATCAAAAATTAGCTTTGGAACAATCTATTTATGTTACAAATTATTAAATAATCCTGAAACAAATGCAGCACAACTTTTTTTTTTTATTATTAAAATGTTTCTTGAGCACCAAATCTGCACATCTGAATCGAATGATTTCAGAAAGAATCATGTAACTTATAAGATTGAAGTAGCTGAAAATTCAGCTTTGCCTTCGAAAATAATTCGATTTGATCTTACGATTAATCTTGATCTTACATTTAGACTGTCTAATCATCAGTTATCACTCTGCTTATGATTTCTCAGACCCCAGACCAAGAAGGACCGATAGATCTCTCCCGAAAGGGACTTGGTGGTTGTGAGTCGGGATTGCAAAGCAGGATGCACAACTACAGCAGCACCCCTGTCCCGCCTTGCCCTTCGCCAGATGCCTCTTTCACAGCCAGTCAACTTCAGCCTGAGTTTGTACCATGATCAGGAGAGAAGGCCGGGCTCGATGGCCACGCAACCCGCTGCAGGGGCCAGCTTTTCAGGGAAGGGAGCAGGAGAGATTCTCGGTCTGACGTGGACGAGGAGCTGCAAGGAGGCGGCCGGCTCGCTTCTACACCTGGCCGGTGTTCGCACCAGTTTAGTCGCCTCGAGACGCAAGAGCAGGAAACTCAGTAGAAAATGAACCCATTTCCCAACTCTAACTCCATCCTGTGGCCTGCCCAAGCTCTCTCTTCTGGTTTGGTGTATCTTCCTTCTTGTTTGTGGTTCTTGGGGTGTTTTCTTTCCTTTGGTCTTTTTAACTGGGATAACATCCCGATTCCACTTATCAAACATGGCAATACAAACACAGGAGAGAAAGCCATACTGACATGTTTTATGTACAGAAAAGAATCTGATTTGAATGAACAGCCCACATCAGCTAGTTAATAACTAAGAGGGTTTGAAGATGTTAATCATTTAAAAAAAAAAAAAAAAAGAGAGAAAGAGAGACACTGTCAAAAAGCTTCAAACTTAGAAGATTTGCATGCTTCCACCTCTAAATCAACAAACTTGTTTCAACGGAAAGCGAATGCATGGATTTTTCAAGCTCCCGAGACCTCTCATGCCTCACCATAGCGGGGAAACGATTTTTGAAAGTGCCATTGATTTTGGATCATAATATAAACATGATACAAAGAAGAAATGCAATAATTAGTCGACCTAAATACCTGTAGTTATTTTATTTTTGTACTGCTGGTTTATATATCGTGTGGTGGTGACGGCATGCCCCTGGGAGCCTTTTGCTGCCGCAGTTATGATGTCAAAACCATGTGACTCCTCCCGTGCATCCTGATTGGATCAGTTTTGCATCCCCATCCTGACCACTATGACTGGAGAACTGCTTGAAAGGAAACCGCTTTTTGTTGCATGCCCATCAGCGTCAGTGTTTCTCAGAAGCTAGCGATATGTATAATCAGGTGTTGTGCTATTCCACGTGCACTCACTGACTTGATTAAATCATTGCCCATGCTCATACTGCGTGCTTTTGGAGCGTACTAAATAGCGGCCAATCAAAACAAGAACCTCTTTACCTCTAATATAACACTCTCCTTGACTTTTTGTTGGCAGGAGCGACAGCTCTACCTGAATCGGGCCTTTATCATCTTTTTCTTGAGTTCAGAAATGTGTGACAAAGCCTCCAGTAGGGGGTGCTGTGTGGACGCCTCTTTCCACTGCTGCTTTGAGACCTCCAGAGAGTTCCCAGGGCATGAGAGGAAACCAGAGACAATGTGAACTGCACAATAAACACGTTCTGCAAGCTGAGACGGCCATTCTCCCATCATTGCGGCTCACGGATGGTGCTGATCATGGGAGAAAGGATCACAGGAACAGAAGGTGGGGAGAGTGGACATTATATTTAATGAGTTAAAGGATGTGAAATGAGAACTGTGATACTCTGGACTCCCGGCCGTACTTTTTTTTTTTTTTTTTTTGAGATCGCCAAAGTTGCTGCTCACAAAACTCGCCTGGCTGTGTGTACCCCGTGGTCCCGGACCTTTAGGTTGTTTGTTTATGATTGGGTTTTTAAGTGTTTGTTTGAGGCTACGTTAGGATTTTTATATGCCCAAGCATGTGGAAATTGTGAACTATAACTGCCACTTGCCCCTTTAAGACTGGGAAACCAGAACTTCTTGTTTGAGTTGATTATTATAAAACTGCCTATCCTTGTGAAGCTCTTTCCCCGTCACTTTAACCATGGCTGCCAATTCCTCCCCTCCCAGCTGTACATAGTGCTACTAAAGAATGGAAGTATTAATGCAGGGAGGGGACAAGAGCAGTAGTTTTTAGAATTTGAGGCCAATTCTGAAAACAGCTGCCTATTA
This sequence comes from Hybognathus amarus, assembly GCA_030378365.1. Classification (NCBI taxonomy): domain Eukaryota; kingdom Metazoa; phylum Chordata; class Actinopteri; order Cypriniformes; family Leuciscidae; genus Hybognathus; species Hybognathus amarus. The sequence continues at coordinate 22,133 of JAQIUQ010007408.1, read as the reverse complement.
ATTATTGTTATTGTTATTAATATCAATTATCATTATATTAAGATATGGGTTGCCACTAACTGAGTTGCCACTTCCCATCGAATTTTGTCATGTTCGTCTGCCATGTTTGTGGCAGTCTGAACTTGATTTTTGATTTTGTAAGCTAATCTCTGTTAATAAAAGGTTTATAAAGTTTATTTTTGCCAAAGATATGCAATTGTTGCATTATATATGGTATTAAAGAAATAAAAGAGTTTTTTCTTTACTGATTTATTGTTTGTGATCTTTGACAATAGAAGACAAGTATGGGAGCTTTGTTGGAGTTCAGTTCAGTATGCTTTATTTAAAATTTTACAGATCCAAAAGCTTAAACTTGACAAACTGTAAATTTGTCCCTTAAATCGCCTGTTTATCTTTCTTGCACAAAAACAGATTCAGCATTCCACAAAATTAATTTAAATTGCAAACTGCAACTATTACGAAAACCGTAATAAATGCATTTAAATAATACAAATATACTTCATGTAGGCTATTTTATCCCACTTTATTAACCCATGTCTTTGCTGCTGACCTTAGATGATGCAATTGGCTTTATGCACAGCTACACTACTTCCTTGTTTCCTGTCTGCCATTATTGGACAAATTGATTAATCCAGGTGTGCCTGACCTCAGTAGTCACGGCAACAATAATCAGACACATCTAGAATTAATGAAGTTTGGTCCAATAATGGCAGACAGGAAACAAGGGAGCTGGCTTAAGTTCAGGAAGTAGTCCAGCTGTGCATAAAGCAAATTCAAACCATGCAAGCAAAAAAAACTTTATATTAACCACATTTGTGTCATTTTTATTATTTTTTATTTCAAGAATGTCCCTTGTACAGGCTTCCACTTTTTGTTGTAAAATGGCCTTTATTGTAAATAATAATAATCTAAAAGTAATTCCAACGATATCTTTCTTCTGTTTCACTATCGTATCGTGTGAGTCTAAGTATGGTGGGGTCCCCTATCATAGAATTAAATGATTAAGAATTCCAAGCATGGGCCTTATGGCTATGTTCAGTACAGAAAACTAGCTAACTTCAAAATTGCGGATACAGTGATATTGATGAATATATTTTTGTAATAGTGATAATTCCCAAACAATGCAACATTGTGGTCAAATAACCTAATAAAAATTGCACGTTTTATTCAGCGAGTATCCACTTTATTCACGAAATTACTTTATTCATCACGATTGTGTAAAAATGCCCTAATATTGGCAGTCCAAAAAAAACATTGAGTCAAGAAAGAGGTGTTAATCACGGTTGATATTATTTCAAAAACATAAATCACACTGGAACTGAAAGGTCGTGTATTGTGGGATCAGAGATGTATAGTAACGAAGTAGAACTACTTAAGTACTGTACTTAAGTACTAAAATGCTGTATCTGTACTCTACTAGAGTATTGTTTTTTCTCATACTTCTACTTTTACTTCAGTAGATATTTTCGATGAATTTAATACTTTTACTTCGATATTTTTTTAATGTTCTGCTAGTTACTCGTTACAATTATAAAATTTTTACGAATCATTCATGGCAATCACATGCCAGTTTTATAGGGTAGTGGTATTGATTGACACACACATTGACAACTAATGCAGGTGTTGTCCTGCAATGACATTTTTTGGCGCCCGCCAAAGCAAATTTGTATCCGCCAAAGCGCCTTATTTGATTGCTACACTGTAAAAAAATAAATAGTAAAAAATAAATAAAAAAAAGTAAATACTAGTGAAAAAAACAATGTAATTTACTTGAAAAAGTTAGTTCAGGCAAGAATTTAAAAAACTAAGTAAATTCCATATCAGTACTTAATTCAAGCGAGTAGAAATGAAAGTGTAAATATCAACTCAATAAAATTAAGTAAAAATTACTCAACTTTTCTGATACTGGGGTTCCCATCATGCACTGGACCTTGAATAATTAATGTGGCTCATTTTTCACTGGTTTCCAGCTGTATTTACACTTATTTATCATTGATTTTAGTTGTCAGTATTAGTAACTTGCCATTTTGTGACATTGAGTAATTTTTTTGCTCAAAATGACATATTCAAACACAAAACGACCCATCAAATGTTACCGCCATTGTGTATTGTCTACCAAGTATTGAGGTGTTTGCATTCACATGATGTTTAACATCTGACATGATTACTTAGATGATCTCATTACTTTAGATGATCTAAGTAAAGCACATACTCTAAAAGACTAATAAAATTTAAGATTATTGTTTTTGTGAAATGTATTACAAAGGCAAAGGAAATCGATATTAATCAACCTTTTACTAGCCGAGTTAAAATTACTTATTTTTTGTAAAGTTTACTTAATTCCATATTCCAAGTAAATTTACCTTAAAGATTTCTAATTAAAGCTACTGATGAATATGTTTAGGTTTTTACTTGGCAAATCTTTGTAAATTTACTAGCATTTTCTGAGTGAGATAGTTTAGCAAGCATTTTTCAAGTAAATCCTACTCCAATTTTTTTACAGTGTAGTTCAAACTTTTGACTGCTTTCTTTAATAATTACATGACACAATACTTGTACTTTTACTTTTAGTACTTAAGTAGTGAATTTTTAAATAAACTACTTGCAATACTTAAGTAGAAAAAATGTTGAATACTTTAGTACTTCTACTTAAGTGTGGTGCTTAAAGAGCACTTCAACTTCTACTCAAGTCACTTTTTTGATAGAGCACTTGTACTTTTACTCAAGTCTGGGTTTCTAGTACTTTATACATCTCTGTGTGGAATACGTTATTCTACTACGCAGTAACTGTTCATTTTGGTATAATTGGGGCCTGCTCACCTATCACGTCTTTTGCGCGCTCACGTTCATAATGGAAGCGACGCGCTCGTTTTTCCAAGCGCGTCCACGCCGCATCGAGAAACAAACATCTCAACTTTTCAGAAAGCCGCAAGCGCACCGCTGGTCACATGACATGAACCAGCCGTTTTCTACGCGTTTTAGGCGCTATATGTGAATGGCGTCTTGCACATACAGTATATATTCTGCCTTTTGCAGCAATTGAGAAGAGTATGCAAGTATACAATGTTTGTTGGTGTTTTTGTGACCTGCTTCTTGCTTTTGATGGATTACAGCGCCATCCATTGATCAGTTGAAGTCACAGACTCTTGAATGGGACTCTGGGTGGGGGACTGTAGATGCAGGCTCCGAGTCTGCAGCTTCATAATATTGGGGAAACCTGGCCTATTTTTAGTGTTCTTAATGTGCACAGAATTAGCCATAATAATATAATCGTGATTTATTAATAATTAGAAACTTGGTCATCATTAAAATGTGGAATCGAATAGAGCTGCACATTCAGCACTTCACTGTAAAAGAAAATATTTTCATGATTTATAATCACAACATTTTTTCTTTTGTCAAATCAACATAATATTTTGAGTTTCTGGAGATTAAATTAATCTCCTTCGTTGTATTAACTCATTTTTTCCAATTTAAATAAACTTAATTTTAAGGCAGCCTGGTTACTTATTTTTTTTTAAGTTAAACCAACAATATTTTTACAGTGTAGACTAATGATTAAAACTAGATTTAAAAAAAAGAATTTAAATCTATAATGGCTGCAGTATCTGCTCTCTGCCTTCTCCGTGATTGGCTTTCTCCGTTGTCCACTGTTCCCTTGACTTGCGGCATTGAACCCCTGGCCTTGATACATGAGCCATATCTTCATAACAGATTCCTCTTCTATGTGGACTTCCTCGCTCAGCCCATTTGAGGTTTGAGTTCAGGGTGCCGTGTAGCGCAGCTGCTGTAACTGCCACATACTCCCACCGCTCACAAACATTACTGCCTAAAAAAAACCCCAGCAGATCAACAGCTCTCTGTCTCAGAGCTTAAACATTATTGCAGGTGCAAAGATAAGGACAGAGGCAGGACTTGGACAGAGTGAAACTCGCTCCTAACTGTGCCTCAATTTGTGTAAAGTAGACTGCTGCGCGTTAGTTTGGATGTCCAGTGAAGGATTTATTAATGTTGGCCTACCGTAAAAGTCCGTTCGACTTAAAATTATCCCATACTTTCAGACATCCTCTCTCATACTGTGGGTGGCCAGTGAGGTTATTGTGACCTTGAACAAACCATTCCAGTGCTAAAGTTCTGGAATATTTGCGATAAGAGAGGATGATGGCAAGGGATATAAATGTCTTAGTTTCAACACTCGTGGAGAAATGAAATAATACAACAGAAAAAGAAAAAAAATTGAATGGTCCTGGAGGATTTTTTATATGTAGTGTTATTACATTTATATGACGGTTGTTCGTAATTCAAAAATGAACAAATATACAAAACAAACTCATCTCAAAAACTTTCAAAAGCTCCTCAATTGCAATGAAATCAGCACAAATCCTTAATTTAATGGGACAGTTCACCCAAAAAGTAAAAATTTAATGTTATTCCAATCTTGCATGTCTTATTTTCTTCTATGGATCACAAAAGTTACAATTGTTTCAGTTACTTTTGTTATCTTTCATTGTATGGAAAGGCCAGTAAAACATTTTTCAAAATATGTGACCCTGGATCACAAAACCATATGTGTGCCAATAGCAAACAATAGATTATATGGGTCAAAATTATAATTATTTCTTTTATGCCAAAAATCATTAGGATATTTAGTCAATTTCCTACCATCAATCAATGTATTTTTGTGAGTGAATGCAGCACAATTGTGGAATTCATTTGGACAAGTTTAAAGGCGATTTTCTCAATGTTTTTTCTTGTTTTTTTTGCACCCTCAGATTAAAGATTTTCAAATAGTTGTATCTCGGCCAAATATTGTCCTATCCTAACAAACCATACGGAAAGCGTATTTCAGCTTTCAGATGATGTATAAATCTCAATTTAATAAAACCGACCCCTATGCCATGATTTTGTGGTCCAGGATCACATATCTCAAAGAAGAAAAAGTCATGAAGGTGAAATGATGTGATGCCAGAATTTTGGGGTGAACCATCCCTATAAATTTGACAACTTTTCCACAAGAACACTGAGAAGTATTAATTAAATTGACAATATGTCATGCTACATTCTTGTTGAAAGATTAAGAGATCTACATTATTCATACTAAAGACATCATTCTTTTAACACTAGTGCGTGCAGGATATGTCAAGAGTAAATCAAGCAGCATCTTGTGAATGGTTTAAGTAGGCTACTTCTAAAGACATCTGAATCAGTTGACCTGAGAGGTCAAGCACTATAATATCATTATGAGACACCTTCACCCTATTTAATGCCATAGAAACCTTCAAGAATTCTATATCCAGATTCCACATTTTCCTTATTTATCCTCATTTTTGCCTCAAAGCAGCATATGGTTTCAGCTGGTCAGCTGTCTAACGGTGGATTGAGTTAGTGGTCTGTATTTGGGCGATGTGTATCAGGGAGTACAGTGTTCCATCACTCAGTCTTTGGCGAAGGCACCATGGCTCCGTTTTGCCCCGAAGAGATCTCAGTGCGGTAAATGTGCGCACGTGTTTTAAAGCAGCCGAACCGGCTAGTCAGAATGAAGAAATCCCTCTTGAAGGTTTTAGTGAAGAAGGCGTAGAGAAATGGGTTTGAGCAGGAATTTATGGGGTAAAAAAGCACCAGTAAGACTTTAGCTTGAGAAACCGTGATCAGTGGTAGTTTTAAGGCCGCAGAGATGGCGAAGAACGAGATGGGCGCCATACACAGGAAGTCTGTGAAGATGAGCACGGCCATGCGCTTGGCTATGCGCATGTCTGCGTTGGCAGGAACGAAGGCAGGGTTGCGGACGGTCAGGTGAGATGCGCATATAACAGACGCACACAACCAGAAAAAGCGGCTCACGTTGAGGATGAGCAACAGTACAACGTATCCTTGTGAAAGCACCGTTTCCACATCCATGGGCAGGCAGATGCTGGTCTTCCTGTAGCTGCTCACTCCCAACATGGGCATCAGAGCTGTGAGCAGGGCGAAAAGCCACCCGCTGCCATCACTGCACAGGCATGGCGCAGGCGCAGCTGGCGCTCCAGCTCCATGGCATAAGTGATGGTGTGCCAGCGCTCCAGGGTAATGGCAGTCAGGGTGTAGACGGACAGCTCGCTGGAAGAGACTGTGAAGAAGCCGGCCACGTGGCACCCTGCTCCCATCTGCCAGTCGATGCCATAGTTGTAGTATTGGGACTGTGTGCAAATATCCACGCTAGCGATGAGCAGTAGGTAAATTCCCATGCAAAGGTCTGCGAAAGCCAAGTGGCACATTAGAAACCTGGGAACGGTCAGTTTGTAGCGACTGGTGAGGAGCACCAGGAGAACAACCAAATTTCCCACGATGGCCAGTATGGAGATGAACCAGATGAGAACACGTAGGAACGTAAAACCCATGATGTCTTCGCAAGGGTTGAATGCATCTGGTGTAGGGTAGCAGGTCACTTCTATCACATCCTTACAGTGGTCTTTAAAAAAATCAGGCTCCAGGCTGAGGGCACCGGGGTCGTTACACATTTGATTCTTTACAGATCTGTGTGAAACAAAAAAAATATCTTAGTGGACAGAAGGTTTTCCGTGTTAAAGAAGAAAATGAAAAATTCCGTCACCATTTTTTTGGTGCACCAAACAGAAAATGATACGTTTAGCAGAAATGTTTATGCTGCTCTTTTCCATACAATGAAAGTGTATGGTGACCAGCGCTTAAAATGACAAAAAGCATCATAAAAGTAGTCCATAAGACATATTGGTATATGTGCAATATTCCAAGTCTATTATGTACATTTCTAAAGCCCCGTTCACACCGCCAAGCGATTTTGTCGGTGTGTGTCGTCTAGGCTCTGTACAGTGATATCGCTTGTGGGCGTTCGTAGTGCTGTCGCTCTGATGTTATTGGTAGACTGCACGTCTGGCCATATCTATAAAAAGACCATCACAAGTGATACAACTATACAATTTTAATTTGACGGGGAATAAATGACTTTTAAGGCTAAAAAGAAACTGTATGCTGTTGGGAGAGTGTTTTTATATTACCACAGCAGTGTTCAGTGGATTAAATCATTTACTAGATCAACAATCGATCAATGAACAAATTAAACTCACTCATACTGGCACAAATTATAAAAACGCCATTCGAATTTGACAAATAATCAATTTTCTTGTGCCTAATTGTCAACGTAATGCAGGGGAAATTGCAAAATGAACTGCAGCAGTGCTAAACGTGCATCATAAAATTAAAACACTCGAACTATAACGTTAAAATGTATGCATTAAACTCACTGAGACTGTCGACAGTTTCTTTTCCATGCATCATTTTATTATCCATGTATGTGGTTACAGTAAAATCATATTAAACAGTGAACTCGTCCTACAAACTCTTTCTTTCTGTCTTGCCTGCACTCGAGATGGTGACGTGAGCTCTCACTGAAAGACAGTCTTCTTTCCTATTGGTTGTCGCTCGCGAAAATCGCTTCTGATTTGCATAAAGTTGAAAATTCTCAACTTTTGTCGCTTATCTCTTGTCGCTTGACACGCCCACATTCTGTCGCCAACGGTCACTGTCGCTCAGTGTCGCCGGATGTCGCCAGCGCTCCATTGAAATGAATGGGATCTTGTCGCTTTGTTCGCTGCGTGTCGCTGGCGGTGTGAACGGGCTTAAATGAGCACTTTGTGAGAAGAAAGGACAGTTTGTGTATATTTAAACATGTTCAGTCAATATCTTTACAGTATTTTGGTATCAGTAAGGCCCAAACATCGATTATTCTTGTTTTACTTGTAACCTGTTGTGACATGCCAAATATCGAAAGCGGTCAAACAACGTTTTCAAAGCCGATGAAACCTAAAAGCTAGCCATAAAAACCAAGTGATTTTTTTCCTTAAATATGTAGTTGGTTTTGTTTCATGTAACTTAGTTCTTTTCCTCGCTTATGGCTTTGACAGTCAGCTGATTAGTACTATTGACTGTTAAACAAGTAACGTTACACAGGAAGTCACCAGCCAATGTCGCATCGTTGGAAGCATTTTAAGATGAATCGCGAAGAGTTTACAAAACCAGAGGGAAAAAAAACAATATTTTTATTCATTATTATTAAATTAATTTGTGTGTAGTAAATGGTGTCTAAGCGATGCAGAGCCGCATGCGCTGTTACCGCCGCGCGCACCTTTGCACTCAGTGCGGACTACGTAAGATGTAGACAATGCTTTATGCTTTTACCAGCTCAGCGACAGCCCTAGCCAGCTAAACTTCTTCATCTTTTTCCCTCGCTGTATTATGGGTTTGCTATATGGGGAGAAATGTGCTGGTTAGGTTTGTGTGACAATTAGCTGATTACTATTATTAGATTATTTAAGACCCTTGATCCTTATTTGACTATGGCTTTGTAAACTTTATCCAGGATGTGGTTTATAATGGACTGTGGTACAGAAACAGTGACAATGTTACACACTCTTGCTGTTCTCAGACGACATGCTTTAGCAACCGTAGTTTCTTCGAAAAGGATGGGTGAGCAGTGGGCTGAGCCATTAGTGCAACTCACAACCGAACCGCTACATGCCGCTAAAATCTACACACTGCGCCTTTAAACAACTTGAAATACAGAGCAAAAGGCCAACAGACTACGGTTACACTTTAAGGCTAGTTCACATCAACATTGAATGTTCAACCTGATCTCATAATTAATAAGCTATTTTGGCAAATGCTTGTCATAAGAAAGGAATTCAAACAGCTGTTCAGATTTTTGTGTTAGCCATAGTGTTTATCCATCAACATTGAATACAAGAGTACAGAAACTATAAAGAAATATACCAATCTGAGTACCCAATCTTGGTTTTATGTAACAGCAGTGGATCTGGGTATGACCAAAGCGCACATTTTATTGGTTGGCCAGCTTTTCTTCACTATGCGATGAAAGCAATTCTGACAATTTCATAATAAACTTACAGCTGCTAATCCAAAAAATGTTTGCAGCTAAAAAAAGAGACGGAGCTTTTTTTTTGGCAGCTTTTGTGCTTTTGGGACCATATATTACAGTGTATGGAAAATAGCAGCGTACACATCCTGTCTAATTGCTCCTTTTGTAAAGGAGTATATTTGTGTAATATTATTTGGTAAAGGAAAAGAAACCACATAGGTCTGGAACAATATGAGATGAGTAACTCATAACAGAATAAACAGTTGTAGATGTAATTGATGTAATTATGAAGCTTACTTGTGCTTCTTTGAAGTTTTGAAGGCACAGCAGTGGCTGGGGTATGTCAGATTGGCTTGCGTGAGCTAGTAAACAGCTCAAGGCTTGGAAGCCTCCTTGAGAGTAGACTGAGATGGCTGTCAGAAGCTTGAGGGTCCACCAGCATGCTTTCTGGTACGTGTCGACAGCAGTGCGTGAGATGTCCCTGTAATGACAGCAGCCATATCAGTGTCCAATGCAGGATGTTATATGCGTAGGATTGTTGTTGAACTATATGCACACACTAATAGTGCACAAACCAGGTAACAGGCTTGTGTGAGTGTAACAGGGAATTGCTGTTAGAAGCTTTGTCCTGAGGACACAGAGTGGGTGTGTGGTGCTGCAGCTGCGTGAGTTGTATTGTGTTGAAAAGTCAGAGTTGTTCATGCTTACAGAAACAATGGGGCCTTCAGCTCCTATAGAACGCGTACCACTGTGGATGTGATTCAGCTGCTGGCTTCCCATGAGAAAGCTGTGGAGAGAGAAAGGGGATTAGACGAAGATTCAGAGGTTTTATGTGAGATGCTAATTTATAAATAAATATATAAAAAATGTAACTGAACTTACAGTTTCTCAATTTTGGTACCATTAAATGCATAGCTGTCTATCATAAAATCCATTCTTCGTTAATCTCCTACAAAGAGTACATTAAGATCATTACATTAGTACATTAAGACCAGCTTCCAAAGGTTTAGAGCAATACAGTAAAACAGTTTTAACAGTAAAACAGTAATATTGGGAAATATTAACAACAATATTTTCTTTATTAATATGGCCTATTTTAATAAGCAATTTCTTTCTGTGATGCAAAGCTGAATTTTCAGCATCATTAATCCAGTCTTCAGTCCCATGATTCTTTCAGAAATCATTGTAAATGCTGATTTGGTGCTCAGAAAAACGTTTTCTTATTATTATGAATGTTGAAAACAGTTCTGCTGCTTAATATTGTCTTGGTGTAGCCTGACTTCGTCATACTCATTTTCCCTATCGGAAGATGAGTCTGAAACCCCTGCCGTCTGGATTCGATTATGAGGCGTGTCTTAACCCAACCAGGAAAAACAACAACTCTGCACTCAATTGGATAGTCGGTAAACCTACAACCAATCGAGAGCAACCCAGTAAGTCAGCTAATTTGCATACAGTTGTCAAATACAGAACGTAGCCTAACTTTACTTATTTTAGAAGTTAAATAACGAGTGTTGCTTCTTTTACTTCCTCATTCAGTGCGACCAAAGGAGAAACCACAACGACCACAGGCTTTTCATTACGTCCCATCTTCTTAGTGACCGTCAGAGCCAGCTGATAAGTTACACTTTTCCGGAATCATGTGGGTTGTCTGTTTTCTGTTTGTCTATTAAAATTAATGCGCTGTCGATTTATTTCAAAACTAGACACGAACAGCGGAATCTATACATCTCAATTCTGACATCTCAAGATGTACATCTCTGAGGGAAACCAGTTAGCGCTCTTTGTTACGCGCTCTTTGATCGAGCCCGCCCTGGCAATTTGATTGGCGCGACATTGTTTGCCTGATCATACGCCTTATTCACGGCAGCGCCATCTTTGATTTTTAATGAGTAGATGAAAGCGAGGCTGTGAGGGATAGACATGCATCTTTTCAATGGGCTGTACTGTTATTTAATGTGTTTTCGGATTGCTCTGCTCATGAAATATATCTTTCTAAGAGAATGTCAATTGACAAAAAACTCCCGACAATGTAAGTTGTGGAAAATTGTAAGTTATCTAGGAGCTTTATTCAGTTTTTACAGCGGCTGCCATTGGAAACAAGGTAAGTCTATCCCTCACAGCCTCACTTTCATACCTGTCATGGCGCTGCTCTGAATAAGGTCTATTATTACTCCTCAGTGGGATCGAGTCCAGACAGAACTTCCCGTCCAAAAAAATGTTCTGGGCGGAGTTCGGGCTCGGCATGCCAGGCTAGTCTTGGTGGAAACTGTGGTAAGTTTTCAAAAAAAACTTTTTTCCCAAATTTGTTTAAATCACTTCGGACATTTAACGGTGTAGACATACACACATATACATACACACATAGCTCAAAATGCGTATTATAATTGACTTGAAAGTGGCGTATGTTTACGCAAAAGTCATGATGTCATGTTACTGCATTGTCAGCTCGAGGACAGATCCGGGGTCCAGGGCGAAGCAGCAGGAGGCTCGTGCAACTAGGGTCCGAGGAAGTAGAGGCCGGAGGACAGGGTGGTCGAAGTGCAGGGCAAGGAGCACTTCTCGGACAAGAGGACCTGCGTGAAGTTTTGCATCTTCAAGCTCAAACAAGGACATGTGAACAGGTATGATCTGGATACGCGCAAGTGGGCAGGTCCTGAAAAGGGTGGTTGCCATGGTTGTGAGAGAGTGACAGTCGCCTAAGCCAATCCTTTGTTTCGTCCCGGTTGGAAATAATGAGCTGTGTTTCAGTGCAGATTAAACGGTCTACAGTCACTAGATTTTTATACTCTTTTCATCAGAGTACTTACGTTTTAATTATGCATATACAGTACATATATATATATATATATATATATATATATACATCACCGGCCACTTTATTAGGTACCCATGCTAGTAACGGGTTGGACCCCTTTTGCCTTCAGAACTGCCTCAATTCTTCGTGGCATAGATTCAACAAGGTGCTGGAAGCATTCCTCAGGGAGTTTGGTCCATATTGACATGATGGCATCACACAGTTGCCGCAGATTTGTCGGCTGCACATCCATGATGCGAATCTCCCGTTCCACCACATCCCAAAGATGCTCTATTGGATTGAGATCTGGTGACTGTGGAGGCCATTTGAGTACAGCGAACTCATTGTCATGTTCAAGAAACCAGTCTGAGATGATTCCAGCTTTATGACATGGCGCATTATCCTGCTGAAAGTAGCCATCAGAAGTTGGGTACATTGTGGTCATAAAGGGATGGACATGGTCAGCAACAATACTCAGGTAGGCTGTGGCGTTGCAACGATGCTCAATTGGTACCAAGGGGCCCAAAGAGTGCCAAGAAAATATTCCCCACACCATGACACCACCACCACCAGCCTGAACCGTTGATACAAGGCAGGATGGATCCATGCTTTCATGTTGTAGACGCCAAATTCTGACCCTACCATCCGAATGTCGCAGCAGAAATCGAGACTCATCAGACCAGGCAACGTTTTTCCAATCTTCTATTGTCCAATTTCGATGAGCTTGTGCAAATTGTAGCCTCAGTTTCCTGTTCTTAGCTGAAAGGAGTGGCACCCGGTGTGGTCTTCTGCTGCTGTAGCCCATCTGCCTCAAAGTTCGACGTACTGTGCGTTCAGAGATGCTCTTCTGCCCACCTTGGTTGTAACGGGTGGTTATTTGAGTCACTGTTGCCCTTCTATCAGCTCGAACCAGTCTGGCCATTCTCCTCTGACCTCTGGCATCAACAAGGCATTTCCGCCCACAGAACTGCCGCTCACTGGATGTTTTTTCTTTTCGGACCATTCTCTGTAAACCCTAGAGATGGTTGTGCGTGAAAATCCCAGTAGATTAGCAGTTTCTGAATACTCAGACCAGCCCTTCTGGCACCAACAATCATGCCACGTTCAAAGTCACTCAAATCACCTTTCTTCCCCATACTGATGCTCGGTTTGAACTGCAGGAGATTGTCTTGACCATGTCTACATGCCTAAATGCACTGAGTTGCCGCCATGTGATTGGCTGCTTAGAAATTAAGTGTTAACGAGCAGTTGGACAGTGTACCTAAGAGTGGCCGGTGAGTGTATATATATATAGAAAGTTTAACCAAATTTGGAAAAAAAGTTTTTTTTTATAAAATTCCAACTCATCTCATCCTTTATCGTCATATAGAACACTATATGACAAGACGGCGCTATACTACGCACATGGCATCCGTTATCGTTAATATAACACGTGCTGTGATGGTTAGGTTTAGGTGTGGGCTAGGGTAGGTAGTCTCATATTACGCTAAAGGATTTATTGGATTTATTACGCCTTGGGTTCGCGTGCTATATTAACGATAAAGGGTGCCATGTGTGTAGTATAGCACCGTTTTTGCATATAGCGTTCTATATGACGATAAAGGATGAGAATGGGCTCAAAATTCCTACCTTCAAGACCTTTAATATAAAGTTCAAAAGAACAGCATTTATTTTAAATGTATTTGTCTTTGTAACATTATACATTTTTACTGCCGTTTTATCAATTTAACATCATTGCTTTACACAATTATTATTACTACTGTATTATATGTGTATATATTATAAATGATAAATCTGTTACATTTTCATGTATGGTAAACATTTTGTTAGTCAATTTAATGTAATTTTATGTAATATTATATCACAGTGGAAAAGACACATGCCTTTGGTGTGAGGGACATGGGTTCGAATCCACTGTGAGACACTTCACCCCTAGTTGCTCCAGAGGCGTGCGACCTCTGACATATATAGCAATTGTAAGTCGCTTTGGATAAAAGTGTCAGCTAAATGAATAAATGTAATGTAAACATTATTTTAAAACGTTTGAACGGGTTTAACAGCAGCTTGTGTTTGTCATTTACTCCAAGACTAACTATTCAATTTAAATGCAAGTATAGTGTGCTGTGTGCATTACTATTCAATAAATCAAAAACCCGTCACATCATTCATTCGTCACATAAAGAATAACTCTTTGGGAATAATCAATCACACAGCTGCACTTACAGCTCAGTTATGGTGGCACTGGTCATTCCTAGGAAAGCGTTACTGGGAATTCTCTCTATGTGCATGTTGTCTTGTAGATCACTGTAACATAGATTTGATATAGCAGATTTGAACAGTATATATATAATTTATTCTAATTAATATACGTTAAGACAGTGAGACAGGATGAAAGACTTACAATAGAAATTCAAGAGCAGCAGATTTGATTTTTGAAAAATCAGGCAGGATTTTAAGACCAGTGTTTGATATTGTCCTGGAGGAATATGCACATGTGCAGAGAAGAGAGAGAGAGAGAAGGAGACAAGTGTAATGAATGTAATACGTCAGAGTGGCATTTGTATTTTGTCTTTCCATCTGTAGCCTTTGTTTCCTGTGAGAAACATTTGATATGGAAATTGACCTGTGATTCTGCTTTTACTGATGTCTTTCAGGACACTTAACTCAAAACTCATGTGGGAATATACTCCCATTAAAATGCTGAACTACAGTTTGAAACCGCAATGATTCAGAGTTTACTAGACACAAGAGTAATGAAGACAGAAAAAACTCACAGATAACGTAGCTTTGGAAGTCTCCAGAAGGCGTCTCTGTGCATCACAAGGTTTTTGGATTTTGTAATAGTTCTGTCAGAAAGGTGGATAGATAGGTTATTATTATGTATTAGGTGTATCCAATGTGTCGACAAGAATGTGACTTGACGTTATTTCAACACGCAGTGCAGCAATATACATTTCCAGTAGTTCTGTCAGGTTGGAGAAGGCAAAGGCTTCAATTTGCTCAAGAGCACCATTCTCGGATACCACTCTAAAAAAAGGAGAATAATAATCATAAAGCGACAGATATTATTATGAGCTGTTAATATGAATCTATAAAGCTTATTGCAATACATTGCTACAAATTGCTACAAAATCTTAATTACCAAGTGCAATGTTCACTATTCACATCTATTGAAGCCCATTGGGGAATTCTGAATCACTTCACAAATACTGATTTGAGAAATAAAATAGAATAAATTGACATTAAGAATCACATTTGTCAATTTCTCTCACTTAGGTTTTGCTGCATTTTCCTGTGATACATATCTCCTGTGTTTGGGTCCCTGTTAAACATCATGTTCCATATTAAAGTCTAAACATATTCAATCAAGACTAAATATCATGTGTTTATATGCGCATTTGCTAAACTAAGCCAAAAGCCAAAAAGAGTTGGTGCATTTAGTAGCAATTTCTCTGGTTGTTTATGTTGTTTGAATACTTTCTAATCTCCATGTGCATTCTTGCTGAATATGCACTTCCATGTTTTAGTAGTAAACATCTTTGTATCCTTCACTCTTACACTCACATTCTCTTCAGCTCATGTAGTTCAGACAGGGCTGCTCGGTGAATCACGCTGATCTGAGTCAGTTTGATCTCCCTGCGTAAAATTAAATAGAAGAGATGTGATTCACCGTCCAATAATTCATTACTATCAATAACAGTTATAATTATATCACAGTCTATTCATATTTGAATGTTTTGTGAGCAATCAGTTGGCATATCAGATATTGCCGTTTTGTTTAGTTTTGCATCCACCAGTCCAGATTGCCACTCCTTTATTTTCTAAATAGTTTCTAAATACATCTAAATTAATTAACTCTGTTGCCATTTTGGTGACGTCTAGGCAGCTGTTTTCTATAGGCAATGGGCATATATACTATCATAGCTGGTATTTACTTGATATGGAGAGTGCACTATGAAATCTTGCAGTCTGGCTGAAATCACATTTTCATGGCAGTTCATAACTTTTTTTTATTGTTTGTTTTTATTAACCATGGATTTACATGAATTTGGACCTTGTTGCTTTTTTTTGTAATGGCTAAATGTTTCTGTATGAATCAGTGAATGAATTCGTAAATTTTCTCATGAGATCACACCGCCTCAAATTTAGGGTATCAGACTGTGTGTGAGCTCTTTAAAACTCTTTCTATATGTATTTTTGAACTATATTGTGAGCTGTATCCTCATGAAAGTTAGTATGAACAGAATGAGTCAGAAACTAGGTCATTTAAAGGAGAACTCCGGCGAACAATGAACCTTTGGTCTAATAAAACATCAGTACCATCAGTAATCGTTCTCTAAGATTTGTTTTCATGATAATCGCATGTAAAGAGTTGTATCTGTATAAACTGTTTAGCGTATAATGCTAGCACTGGGGGCATTGACAAAGTAAAAAGAAATCGCTAGTTTATACCACTAACAAGGCTCAAAATAGCCCCACACTAACACAGTAACATAATGAGTGTCCATACATGCAAAACGAAGCATTGAGAACTTTGTAAGTGTACAGACCGTTTAATAAGAAGATACGTTATAAAGACAGTTCACTTTGTATATACAGACAGGAGCCATCTTAGAAAATAAGTCTCGATAAGTCGAACCACGAACGTCGTGCTGAGTGATCTGAACTGTATGAAGTTCAGCGAACTTCTGAACTGTATGAACGGCGTTCGGGGATTAACTTATCGAGACTATTTTTAAGATGGCTCCTGCTGTGTATACATGAAGTGAACTGTCTTTATAACGTATCTTCTTATTAAACGGTCTGTACACTTACAAAGTTCTCAATGCTTCGATTTTGCATGTATGGACACTCATTATGTTACTGTGTTAGTGTGGGGCTATTTTGAGCCTTGTTAGTGGTATAAACTAGCGATTTCTTTTTACTTAGTCAATGCCCCCAGTACTAGCATTATACGTAAACAGTTTTTAGAGATAAAACTCTTTACATTCGATTATCATGAAAACAAATCTCAGAGAATGATTGACTAGGTACCGATGTTTTATTAGACCAAAGGTTAATTGTTCGCCAAAGTTCTGCCTTTAAGTATGTGAAATGTTATGAGAAAATAGGAACAGTTACCAATAGCCTATTTACAGACAACTGCAAATGATCTATTTACTGTCAAGCTTTTTGCGTAATTGTTTTTGCGCACTGCCATTAGTGTCTGTGTTGTTCCTGTGGATATTCATTCCTAAAATCCCTCAGAAATGCACACAGCACACTTACCCAAAGCACACTTAGTGCCTTTTAAAGCAAATGGTGTTGGTACAAGACATATGGATACTAAAGATCAGAAAAATCACTATATCTTTGTTATATGATTTGGCTGTTTTGATTCTTGTTATTTTTACTTATTATGTCCCTGGCTGAACTTTGGGAGGGTTTATTTGTATGGCTCACCAGCAGTGGAACAACCCGGTATCACAACAAGACGTGAAATAATCACGTTGGTCCACTTTGAAAACGTGTCAGATGTCACGGTTTAACCCCTAGAACGTGAAACGTACACGTTGCGTTAACACGTTCCAATGGAGAGATACCCGGATGTTGACCTTATCTACACGCAATCGCCTCTGCCATAACAACCTATTGGTTTTTCATTAAACCGAGAAAACGTAATTTTGTTTTAATGACGATCACTGAGAAATGTTCTATTATTTAAAATGCAAAAAACATTTATTATTTTCAAGGTAAAAAGGATGCATTTACCTTGATCCACGCCGAAAAAAAGAACGTTGTAATGTCATGTTTTTAATGAAGTAGCCTAATGAGTAAAATGTCATTTTTCACTGGCAGGTTTAATATCTCATCATACATAATCACAGAATTGAGGGTTATTCTTGTTAACTAAAACTTAAACAATAAATAAATAAAAATCAGGAAACAAATTTAACATTGAAGTAAAATAAAAATCATTAATTTAAAAAATAAATAAATATATAGCCGAAAGTAAAAATGTAAAAATAAAATTGAATTGAAGATAATGACAAAAACTACAATAGTATAGGCCTATCAATGACTCTGGAAAGAATCTGATGTTTCAGAGACATTTGCCTTGATCTTTGCCATAATAAGGAGAAAAACATCTGGAAGGCACAGAACGGTTTATTCCTGTGGTGCCAAATGGCACGCTGAGAAACACAAGCTGACAAGCTCGTGATGCTCTTTCCATAATGGAAATGTAATGAACCCAACGCATAGAACGACATTTGTGTGAAATGTGTGATAAAGCAGAGCATTTTGAGATCCATTTAGCTGGGCTGCCTTAACTAAACTGACGAGAAGTCGGAACAGAAATACAATGATTAAACTGCTTGAGGAGCCAAAAATAGTTTCATCTTCATGTTTACCTCTCTGTTTCTTTGACTGGATTAGTTAACTTAAATAACAAATGACTTCATGCAACACATTTGAGATAAAAAACACACTAAAAAACACACTCCCCCATATATCAGTCTTGAGAATTCATTTGAGGGGCAATAGCCTTGAGATTACAAAAAATAATAATAATAATAATCCGGCGTGTTGCAAGAGAAACGTATTTTCTCCAAAACTACAACAACAAGCTCTGGAACAATAATAATGTCACTGAGATTCTCTGATTTTTTTTTTATAGGGCAGTCAATCTTTTGTCTTTACTTTCATTACTATATGTTCATTTAAACGATTATTTATTTAATCATTTTATTTAAAATAAAAGTTTGAAAAGTAGCTTTTAGTAAATTAAGCATAGTAAATTAAAATTTTAATTCAGTGTGTAATGAAATTAGATTGATAATGATTGTATTTAACGTTGCAATTTTATTTAGGTATTTATGATATTATAGCATTTATTCATTTTTAAATCATCTCTTATTTTTACAGTTTTAATTAGTTTTTTTCATTTCTTATCAGTTTTTGTTTTAGTTTTTTTTAGAACTTATACTTTGTTTATTTCAGTTACAATGTTCATTTCCATTGCAGTTTTCCATATTTATTCAATTTTATTTGAAACTTTTTTTCTTTCTTTCTTGTTTTAGCTAACAATAACACATACTTAGCTTCAACATCCAAAACAACTATGTGGCAACAAAATATTTTAAATGAATACAAAATTGAAATGCTTTTTAACATGGAACTTTGTGTCCATAGCTATTTAATACCTGAAATTCTAGATTTGTTTGTACGTAACTATACATGCATTTTAACGTGCATTTGTGTGCGTGTTTGTTTATACTCACACAAATGTGGTATTTTTCGGTATATTTCTTGGCATCTCATGGACCTTGTTGCCCAGACAGAAGAAACAGCCAGTTGTACCATTAAATACGCAGAAATGAGATCCAGCAAACATGCCTTCTGTGTGTGGCATGGACCAGCCGAGACTAAAGCAGAGCATCATCCACCAGACCATTCTCTTTATCATCTTCTCTTTGAGGTGGAAGAGTTTTTACAGTGTTTGTGAACTGAGGCCTCTATAGTGTAGCGTCCTGAAGCAGCTGCAGGTCTCCTCTGATGTTCAGGTGAGCGCTGGGCTGGGCCGCTTAGATTAGTCTTGGTAAGGAGCTGTGAGCTGTTTTCTGGTTGTAATGGTCTGGTCGTCTAGTGAAGCTGAAACCGCGGGAGGCTGATCTCTTTGTTAGAGGCGTGTTGGTCAGAAGCTCTACAGCCAGAGCCAAGGGAGACCTTGGAGAGAGGTCCTCTGATAACAAACAAATGTTTTGTTCATTCCTCCCCTCCGAACCTGATTTCTTCAGAACGTGAATGCGGTTCCTCCCATCTATGCTGAGCTCCAAAAGTCCTAGAAAAGCTACATACAAAACTTCCTGTGGCAATATTCACTGTGAAGTTACCATTGTTAATTTTTTGGCAATCCAAGTGCAAACTACTTGCAATCTATTTTCCTTCTCTATTCTATTTGCTTGTGCACAATTAAATGAATTATAGCCGGTTCGGCACTAGTTGGTTTGTGAGTGCAGGTCTCCCTCAGGGAATAACCGGAGCTGTTTAGTCTTAGAAACTTTGTTTGAGTCTGACATGTGTAAGTTTGATAGTAGTGAACTGTGTGTTCAGACACACCAAACACACACACATTTTGGGTCTTCATGGTTTATGGGGACATTCAATAGACCTTATGATTTTTATACTGTAAAAACTGTATCTATGTCCTTACACTACCCTACCCCTATACCAATAAGAGAAAAGTTTATACATTTTCAAAAAATATCAACTAGTATGATGTGTGAGCTTTTTTTCCTCATGGGGAACAAAAATGTTCCCACAATGCCAAGGATTTTGGATATTGCTTTTTTTGTACAGGTCATGGCATAGGGTTTACCAGGACCACACACACACACACAGTCTCTTTATATTACAGTAGTGAACGTAAAACAATGCAAATAATGTCGTAACCTTGTTAAAATGTACAGTACATATTGGATTGCCATACATTTACTGTACAAATGTAGTGACATTGTTTTAGACATTATGGGATGGATATTGGTGTGACTGTTGCCTGGTTTTGGATATAAAGTGGGCCACAGGACTCTCAGAGTAGATTTCCAGGGTGGGCCATGTCCCCCTCCCATACCCACTGTGGAGCCAGGAGCCAATTTTAATGCCTGTATATTTTTATAACCACATATTTAATTAAATTATATAATATTATTGTATTAACCAAATCAATATTGTGTTTTAGGGGTTGTAAGTGGAATTTAAAGTGACAGATTATTCACTTTAAATACACTCACGGCCATGCACTTTTGCTAGAACCAGGTTGAACCCCCTTTTGCCTTAATTCGTCATGGCATAAATTCAACAAGATGCTGGAAACAGTTTGGTCCATATTGACATGATATCATCATGTGGTTTCTGCAGATTTGGTAGAAAGTGTGCCAGGAAAATACCCCCCACACCACCTACCAGCCTGAACTCATCAGACCAAGCAGGGTTTTCCAATCTTTTACTGTCCAATTTAGGTGAGCCTGTACAAATTGTACCCTCGGTTTCCTGTTCTTAGATGACAGGAGTGACACTGGTGTGATGATCTGCTGCTGTAGTACTTCTGCTTCAAGCTTCGACATGTTGTGAGTTCAGATGTTCTTCTGCAGACCTCCGTTGTAATGAGTGTCTATTTGAACTTTGCCTTTCTATCAGCTAGATCCAGCCTAGTCGTAATCCCTCTGACCTCTGCCACCAACAAGGCATTTTCACTCACTGGATATTTCACTCACTGGATATAAACCTGAGATCGTTGTTCATGAACATTCCAGTAGATCAACAGGGGCTGAAATACTTAGACCAGCCTATCTGTTCAACAAAGAGTTGTGACCCTAAAGGCCCGTTCACACTAAGCACGAAAACTATTTAGATAACGATAAAGATAACTATATGCGTCCACATCAACGAACGATAAGGGTCTTTTTATTCTAAGCACACGCGCGCACTCGCGCCCCACTACGGTTTCAAAGTAGCGAAAATGGATCACTGCTGCTGCTGTTTTACGTTACAAACAAATATCAAAAGAAAAACAGGCACTTTTGGGTACACTACATTCTTAAAAGATGAGAGGAGTTGGAAGCGTATCTGAACAGGGAAGAAAGTCTAGCCCATTCAGACCCTGTGTCCATTACAATGGACATCACATGTCAGCCCCCCTTTTTAACTTCTGGAGCATTTCACCTAGTTTAAAGCCTGAGATCCCCTGTTGTTTTTTTTGGTGCAAAAAAATAAGTTTATCCAATCTAATCAAAACTCTGGATTCTGATAGAGGGCCTTGAGACTTAGACCTGAGTGCACAAATGGAATCTCTAGACCCTTCCTGAGCTGATATACTGAGATCCCACGTAGCCCGCCTGCAATCTATTGAATGGGGATTTGGGTAGTGTAATTTTTTGACATTTTAATTAAAGTTTCTGTCATGATAAAAACTATTTTACTGCACTCCCTCTGAGTCTGTGGCACCAAGCGCCATCCCATAATTCCACCGTCCACGAACCCACTATTTTTATAATGGCATAAATGCTACATGGGATCTCAATATCTCAGCTCAGGAAGAGTCTAGAGACACCATTTTGAGTTTCTCTGATCTTCTTGAAACTCTGGATTCTGATAGAGGGCCATGAGACTTAACCCTGATTGCCAAAATGGAGTCTCCAGTCCCTTCCAGAGCTGAGATATTGAGATATTTGCAATGGCATAAATGCTACATAGATCTCAATATCTGCAGCTCTGGAAGGGTCTAGAGACTCCATTTTAGAATCCAGAGTTTTTGAGAAGATTGGAGAAACTTAATTTCTCACCCCAAAAAAAAACCAAAAGGGGTACCACTGTGGTTTTTTTGGGGGGGTCAAAATTTGTAGTTTCTCTGATCTTCTTGAAACTCTGGATTCTGATAAGAGGCAATGAACTTAGACCTGAGTGCCA
>JAQIUQ010007407.1:7500-57029 GCA_030378365.1 Hybognathus amarus | reverse complement strand
CTTCCTTCCTTCCTCCTTTCATCCGTTCCTTCCTTCCTTCCTCCCTTCATCCGTTCCTTCCCTTCCTTCCTCCCTTCATCCGTTCCTTCCTTCCTTCCTCCTTCATCCGTTCCTTCCTTCCTCCCTCCCTTTATCCGTCCCTTCCTTCCTTCCTCCCTTTATCCGTCCCTTCCCTCCCTTCCTCCCTTCATCCGTCCCTTCCTTCCTCCCTCCCTCCATCCCGCTCGCTTCCTTCCTTCCTCCTCCCATCCGTCTCCTTCCTCCCTCCCTCCACCCGTCCCTCCGCTTCCTCCTTCTACGGGCCCCCCTCCCTCCTCCTTCCTCCATCCATTGCCTCCCTCCCTCCCATCCACTCGTCCTTCTCCCTCTCATCCGGCCTCCCTCCCTCCCTCCTCCTTCCTTCCTCCCACCGCTCCTCCCTTCCACCACGTCCCTCCCAGTTACGGCTCCGTCCTCCGTCCCGCCCCTCGTCCCATCCGTCTCCTCCCTTCCTCCCATTACTCCTCCGTCTCTTTCCTTCCTCCATTACTTCCTCTGTTCCTTCCTTCCTCCATTACTTCCTTCCTACCTTCTTTTCCTCTCCTTCCTTACATACTTCATTACTATCTCACTTCCTTTCTTCCTTGTTTTCCTCCATTTCTTCCTTCCTTCCTTCCATTACCTCTCTCTCCGTTCGTCTCCCTTCCTCCATTATGTTCTTCCTTTCCTCCGTTCCTTCCTTCCTCCGTCATCCGCCTCCTTCCTTCCTCCATTACTTCCTCTCGCTCCTCCTCCTTCCTCCCATTACTTCCTTCCTTCCTACCTCCTTCTCTTCCTTCCCTACTTACTTCATTACTATCTCTCTTCCTTTCTTCCTGTTTTCCTTCATTTCTTCCTCCCTCCCTTCCTTTTAAAATCATGTAATGTTAATGAGGCTTCTCCAAGAAATATACCATGACCAGTAGTTTTTAAAATGTCAGTCTTATTCTTAATTGCTTTTAGTACCAAAACTGGTGCAGAACTAATGTTGAAACCGCATGAACATCCGAAACTGGACTCTGATCCGCACCAAACGCTCTCTCTCTCTCTCTCTCTCTCTCTCTCGCTCTCTCTCTCTCTCTCTCTGTGTCTCTGCAGGCCGACGTTCAGGTATTTCACGTGGCACACGTGTGCTTCTGGGGATCATCGGCTGTGCAGTGATGATGTTCCTGATCAACTCCATCTACGCGTCTGCCAGTATCGCCTTCATGCTGCTCCTGCTGCTCCTCATCCACTACCTGAAGTCCCCGCCAGCAGCTGGGGCTGCATCACCCAGGCTCTCATCTTCCACCAGGTGTGTGTGTGTGTGTGTGTGTGTTGAGAGAGTTTGTGTGCGTTCTGTGTGCATAGACCCACACACACACAATATTTATATATATATATATTTTTGTTTCAGCTCTATGGCAGTTTAGTTTATGGAAGATGCTAATCCTGTAACCCAGATTGGTTTGTGTGTGTGTGTGTGTGTGTACAGGTGCGTAAATACCTGCTGATGCTGGACGTGCGTAAAGATCACCGTGAAGTTCTGGAGGCCTCAGGTGCTGCTGATGCTGTCCAACCCCAGGTGCAGTGTGGGATTGATCGACGTTCATCAACGACATCAAGAAGAGGCGGCCTGTATGTGCTGGGACACGTGCAGCTCGGAGACCTGGGTCAGTCAATGGACCAGTACCAGTACCAGTCTGCTTCATTGACACAGTGCTTTATATAATACAGCTGCTTTACAGATTACAGGATAATAGACGCAACAGAAGAGAAATAGTGTCAGTCCAGCTTGAGTAAGTTCAGTGAGGCTTCAGTTCTGTTATTAAAAATAAATAAATAATTGAGTTCATTTATATATATATAGCGGCTCTGAAGAAAGCAGTGATGTCATCGTCAAGCTCTAGTTCAGTCTCATATAATGCTGTCAATGCAGGAGATCAATGATATTGCTGAATATTAAATCGAAATGTCCCAGACTAAGCAAACCAATGGTGACAAAGGAGAAAAAAGCGTCGGGGATAGAATAGAGAAATAAACCTCGGGAGAACCCCAGACTCAGTCGCTCAGTTCTCCTCTGGCCTAACGAGCGAACGGTGTGTGATTATGATCCAGGCAGAATTACAGGTCAGAATGGATCAGAACATTCAGAATATTTATCAGTTCTGGTCTGGTTGAAGATCATAGTCACGCCGGCATGGAATAACGGTTTGAGGAGGGATCAGTGCCTGTGCTGTTGTGATCTGCATACGGCCTGTATCCGGCCACATCATTCATGCGCTGTGGTTCGTGTCTAGGCGCAGGTCCAACATCTGATCAGGATACGGCCCACATCCGGCTGACATCATCATGCGTTTGTGGCCGGTGTCTAGAGCGCAGGTTCCAACATCTGAGTCAGGATGCACGCCCCAGCCGGCCTCACTTTCAGTAGTCCTTGGAGTAAATGGAAGATTAACATTTGCCCAACCCCTATCTATGCAGCCTAGAAATCACTTGAATCACAGGTTTGAATATTAGGAATGTATAATGATGTGTGTGTATGCCAGGTTGAGAGTACGTCAGGTGTTTTTAGTCTAGTATTTTAGCTCAGAGTGTGTCTGCTTCCCGAGGATGTTAGGACGACTGTTCCAGAGTGTGTGTGTGTTGTGTGAGCTCTGTAAACGATGACCTATGGTGACTGACAGCAGGAAACGTGAATATTACACTGAAAATAATCTTTAATAATCCGCATGGAAGCAATGACTCTCTCTCTCTCTCTCTCTCTCTCCACACACACACACACACACACACTCTCTCCAGACGTCCTCCCGCCGGATCCGCTGCAGTCTCAGTATGACTCCTGTTGTCTCTGTGGATCATCTGAATATTAAAGCGTTTGTGAATCTCATGCTGGCAGACTCTATCAGACACGGAGTTCAACACATGCTGTTCATCTCAGCCTTCGTGAGCCACACACACACACACACACACACATGAGAACCATGATTGCACACGCAGAGTTTTCTTATATTAAGTAACAGCAGATATCACACTGTGGAGAAGTTTAGCTCAGATTTGTTGTATTCAAAATTATCAAATATATTTTAAATTTGTTTTACTTTTTCAAAAAATATATATTCATACAGTATATATGTAGTGCTGTTAAATCATTAATCACATCTGAACATAAAGGTCTGAATAAATAAAAATGTGTGTATTTGCATATATAGATTACACACTTACAAATATATATTGACAAACATTTATGTCAGATGCGATTAATTGCTTTGACAGCACTATTATATAAATATTCATTCACGTACTTATCTGTAGTTTTTTTACTATTACTATTTAATCATTTATGTACGTATTTGTTTGTATTTTGTGGTGCACAGGGGGCATGGAGACTCAACACAGTGGTTCTAGGGTTTCTATGCACGACTCTCTCTCCTCAAGGACTCGGCTCCTGGACTCCACCATGTCTCTGAGTAACGACAGCTCCCGCTCAGTCTCGACGACCCAGAAGACCAGAACGACCCGCCCTTCCACTTTCCCTCCTGTGCGAGGGGCGGGGCCCTCTGATGGGGGCGGGGCTTGGGCCGGGAAATCTCTAGGGCCTCGGGAGTACGTGTGCATCATTCGCAGACGCGGTTAAGATGCTAAAGAACGTCGCGTTAAGCTCGATATTTCGATCAGTTCTGAATCGACTCACGCTCTCCCAAGGGCCAGTGTTCGTCGACGTCTGGCCCGTTAACCTCCTGCGACCCGACAGCGCAGCGTACGTCGACACGTGCTCGCTATTCCTGCTTCAGCTCGCGTGCATTCTCAACATGAACGAGGGCGTGGCAGAAAGCCTAGGCTCCGCCTCTTTCTGTGCGTGGAGGCGGGGCGAAGCCTCAAGGGGACGGAGCAGAAACTCGGACACCTTCTGAAGGACCTGCGGATGAAGGCCGATATCTGTACGGTTCCCTGGGATCCCCAGGTCACGCTTCACTGGCAGCGGCAGACACGATCGGAGAAGACGGAAAAGGAAGAGCCGGAAGGCGACAACTTCTTCACCAATAGTTTCCAGAGCAACACCTCGCGAGCATCGGACGGAGATCTTTACAAGCTGTAAACAAGCTCATCCTGGATCAGCAGCTCCGCCCACCCGCCGTGCGCCTCCTGGTATTGCCCCGCCCACCCGCGGATACTAGTCGTTACCATGACTACCTGCGCCAGCTAGAGCTGCTCACGCGCGACCTGGGTCCGACCCTGCTTATACACGGGGTCACGCCCGTCATCACCACTGACCTTTGACCTCTGGTACGATGATCGCATTCCTGACGGTTCCTGATCAGAAAACCTGAAAACACTTTTTTTCTTGATTGTTTTGAGCACTTCATGTTTAACTTCGGAAGATTGACACAAAGACGCTACGGATCGTGAGAAAGATGTCCGCCTGATTTCGCTTCAGCCTTTGCACTACTTCTGTTCCTTCTCTCTCTCTTTCCTTCGATTGTAACTGGATGTAACAAGTGGACTTCCTGGAGTTCCAGAATGTTTAGAACTCGAGACATTCCGGTGCTATTCCTACAGGTTTTTCTTGACAAGAATGATTTCAGGAAGTGTTTAGCTACTCCAACAATGCTTGTAGTTTTCCCGCCTAAACGACAAAGGTGGATGTAACAGGTGGAAGTTCCTGGAGTTCCCGAACGTTGCCTCTTCTCAAGCTGAAAACATTCCAGTGCTTTTCCTCAGTCTTTTCCTTACTGATGCGCTGGAATGTTTTAAGATGTTTTTATCGACTCCAGAAAACTGTCGAATTTTCACACCAAACTAAGATTTGTGAGTGTATTTGTTTACTCATGCAATAATAGATGTTTTACGGCCAAGACGATCTGTTGCCTTCAGCGATACACTGAGTTTCTGGGCAGGATCACTGTTTTATCTGACACGAAACCAAAGTGCTTCGTTGTTTCTGTTGTGTGTGTGTGAGTGTGTGTGTGCGCGTGTGTGTCAATGAACAACATGTGCCTTGAATTAAAAAAATAACACACAACGAATAAGAAAAACACGATAATATACCTCCAAACGCTTGTACGAAATTACACTCCATTTCTGTGTTTGTATTGTTTTAAAAATTAAATCATTTTAAGCACTGTAAAATTTAAGTATATAAAAAATTAAATTGTTTAATAATTGAATAAAAAGAAATGTTTGCTTAATGAGTGTTGTTTGTTTTCGATTGAAGTTTTGGTTTTCCTTCATGGCGGATCTGTTTATGATAGGGATTCATGATATATCGGCCTGATATGTTCATTTTTAATGATATTGTCATCGGCCCGATTCACTAGAAGCTGATAAATAATGGATTATTTCCTTTAGCCTAGACACTTCAGATGCGCATTAATTGCACTAATTAACATGATTGAAATCACTTAAACAAATGGAAAATACAGTAAAGTGTAACACGTGCAATGCAAATCTGTGATATCGGCTACATAATATTTTATTATGAGAATGCGTATGTGTGTTTGCGGACGTGGCTTTAATGGTGATACTTTTGTTTCTGTAATCAGGCTCTAAACAAATATAAAACATTTGGATTCAGATTTATCAGCCAATATATCTGTTATCGGATTTCAAATATAAAGAAATATCGGTTATCGGTATTGGCCATAATTTTCATATTGCTGCATTCGCTACTTTATTATATGAATAAATTATCACAAAAAATGCCTGAGCTACAAATTTAGCCAAATTCTTTTTTGATTTAAGTCATGAATGACTTTTTATTGAAGTTTGAGTGAATATCTGAACCAGAGGGGACACGGGGTGGGGGAAGGAAGATAAATTGGTTAGTTGAAGGACTCTTACCGTGAGTATAAATGGGGTCAAGTGGGAATTTGGACCGTATCCAGTGTGTGTGTGTGTGTGTGATGAAATAGAATGGGTTGGCATCATATCCTGCAGCAAAGGTCAGGTCGTCTTCATCGCCATGACTATAGAAGCGGTTGTCATAGTGCTGCTGATGCACAAACACACACACACACTTCCTCTAGTTCACATTCTGTCCAAACACACAGCAGCTCATTCGTGTGTGTGTGTCATCTCTCTCTCTCGAAGAGTGTGTAAGTGGTCAGAACATAATGAGCTGCAGTAATCTTCTGTAATTACCTGAGAGGAAACAACAAAAGTTCTGGCTGTGTTTGTTCTTTCTGCCCATTATCACAGTTTCCTCTAACCCTTGTTTCTCTCTCTCTCTCTCTCTCTCTCTCTCTCTCTCTGCGATTGTTCTGCGAAGAGATAAGTCGAGCTCTGCTCTTCCATGTCTTTGGTCTGATAAGATTTCACATGCTGCTCTTAAAAATGAATGACCTTCATCTTCAGTTTTCCAGCAGGCCAAACACACTGTGAGAGTGTGTGAGTGTAGTGAGTGTGTGAGTGACTGAGTGACTGAGTGACTGAGTGTGTGTGAGTAAGTGAGTTGAGTGGTGTGAGTTGACATACGGTGATATTGGCTGATGCACAAAGTAAAATTTTACACTTTTTCAAGACATCATAGAAAGAGGAGCGAGAAGGAGAAAAGAGCTTCACCTTTTCTTCCTTTCCGCGAGGAGACGTGAGTGGCCTGTGTGTGTGTGTTTTTGTGTGTGAAGCGAGATCTCAGGCTTTGTATTTCCAGGACGCACACATTTCATCACTTGACTGTAGTGAGAGTTCGAGTCACGAATGCCACAGGATTGTGTCTTAGTATAACAGTGGAAACTACTTAAAATACTGTCATTTATGGCCATACAGATAAGAGTAAGAACAGACTTTCAAACGGTAAATTAAACTCACAATAAAAACAAAAATGTGCTTTGTAAATAAATAAATAAAAACACAACAAAAATTAGTTTTCTGACGTGAATGTAAACTCAGCGTATAGACCACTAGCAGCTCGTGTTCATCTGAACTCTTGTGTGTATGTGAGTGTGTGTGTGTAGGTCGTCTCTTCTTCTTCTGCTCTTTCTCCTTTTCCTGTTGTGGCGTGTTGCATTAGTGTTGCATTACCTTTTCTGGACTGGATTATGTATCGCCTGTGACTGACTGTTTTCAAAATACATCTATCTATCTATCTATCTATCTATCTATCTATCTATCTATCTATCTATCTATCTATCTATCTATCTATCATGTCTGCTCAGACTAGAAAACCTGTCATTTTCTCTCTCTCCTCCTGGCCTCTTATTTCGTTGCTTTCTCACTCTGTTCTTTGGTTCTATTTTCTCTATTTCAATCTGTAATGCGCTGAAGTCTTTTTCTGCCCTTCTCATTTTTCTAACCCCTCTGTTTTTCTCTCTATCTCCCTCTGTCTTTCTCTCTCTCTCTCTCTCTCTCTCTCTCTCTCTCTCTCTCTCTCTCTCCCTCCCTCCTCTCTCCCTCTGTCTGTCTCTCTTTCTCCGTAATTACTGTCGCTCTTTGATAGGATTGTTTTTCTCAGGTGAGCGCGCCCAGTTCTCATCGCCGTGGGAACAGCTCGGCACTAAATTATAACTTCTGCTCCATAACAGAGCCGAGTGAAAGAAACGCTGTGTTAAAAAACAGAAAGAGAAGGAGGGAGAGGCAGAGAAAATGGCAGAATGAACATCTTAATTGTTTCTGTTTGTTTGTTTGTTGGTGTTGTGGGTAATTAGCACATTGAGAGAGAGGCGTGAATAAGTGTGCAGAACTCGTCAGGCGGAAAGAAGCTGTGTTCATTTGTGGCGTTCAATCCCTGCTGCTGTAAACACACACACACACCTGCAGAAAAAACCCAAACAAACTCTGCATGTGTCTTTCAGTTGAAAGTAATTTCTTCACTTAAGATTAAGATGCAAATTCAGAAATAAACATTGATTATTTACTTTAAAGTTGACTTTTTACACGTAAAGCATAGGATGCAGTGGTGTAAAGCGTGGGATGCAGTGGAGTAAAGTGTGGGATGCAGTGGAGTAAAGAGTGGGATGCAGTGGTGTAAAGCGTGGGATGCAGTGGTGTAAAGAGTGGGACGCAGTGGTGTAAAGCGTGGGATGCAGTGGTGTAAAGCGTGGGATGCAGTGGTGTAAATCGTGGGACGCAGTGGTGTAAAGCGTTGGGATGCAGTGGTGTAAAGCGTGGGACGCAGTGATCTGAAGCGTGGACGGAGAGGTGTAAAGCGTGGGACGCAGTGGTGTAAAGCGTGGGACGCAGTGGTGTAAAGTGTGGGATGCAGTGGTGTAAAGAGTGGGATGCAGTGATGTAAAGCGTGGAGTGCAGTGATTTAAAGCGTGGGATGCAGTGGAGTAAAGCGTGGGATGCAGTGATGTAAAGTGTGGGACGCAGTGGTGTAAAGCGTGGGATGCAGTGGTGTAAAGCGTGGGATGCAGTGGTGTAAAGCGTGGGACGCAGTGGTGTAAAGCGTTGGGATGCAGTGGTGTAAAGCGTGGGATGCAGTGGTGTAAAGCGTGGGATGCAGTGGCGTAAAGCGTGAGATGCAGTGGCGTAAAGCGTGGGGTGCAGTGGAGTAAAGCGTGGGATGCAGTGGTGTAAAGCGTGGGATGCAGTGGTGTAAAGCGTGGGATGCAGTGGTGTAAAGCGTGGGATGCAGTGGTGTAAAGCGTGGGATGCAGTGGTGTAAAGCGTGGGGTGCAGTGGTGTAAAGCGTGGGGTGCAGTGGTGTAAAGCGTGGGATGCAGTGGTGTAAAGCGTGGGATGCAGTGGTGTAAAGCGTGGGATGCAGTGGAGTAAAGCGTGGGGTGCAGTGGTGTAAAGCGTGGGATGCAGTGGTGTAAAGCGTGGGATGCAGTGGAGTAAAGCGTGGGATGCAGTGGAGTAAAGCGTGGGTGCAGTGGAGTAAAGCGTGGGGTGCAGTGGTGTAAAGCGTGGGGTGCAGTGGTGTAAAGCGTGGGGTGCAGTGGTGTAAAGCGTGGGTGCAGTGGTGTAAGCGTGGGTGCAGTGGTGTAAAGCGTGGGATGCAGTGGTGTAAAGCGTGGGATGCAGTGGTGTAAAGCGTGGGGTGCAGTGGTGTAAAGCGTGGGATGCAGTGGAGTAAAGCGTGGGATGCAGTGGAGTAAAGCGTGGGATGCAGTGGTGTAAAGCGTGGGATGCAGTGGTGTAAAGCGTGGGGTGCAGTGGTGTAAAGCGTGGGATGCAGTGGTGTAAAGCGTGGGATGCAGTGGTGTAAAGCGTGGGATGCAGTGGTGTAAAGCGTGGGATGCAATGGTGTAAAGCGTGGGATGCAGTGATTAAAGCGTGGGATGCAGTGGAGTAAAGCGTGTGGATGCAGTGATGTAAAGTGTGGGACGCAGTGGTGTAAAGCGTGGGATGCAGTGGTGTAAAGCGTGGGATGCAGTGGTGTAAAGCGTGGGATGCAGTGGTGTAAAGCGTGGGATGCAGTGGTGTAAAGCGTGGGATGCAGTGGTGTAAAGCGTGGGATGCAGTGGCGTGAAAGCGTGAGATGCAGTGGTGCGTAAAGCGTGGGATGCAGTGGTGTAAAGCGTGGGATGCAGTGGTGTAAAGCGTGGGATGCAGTGGTGTAAAGCGTGGGATGCAGTGGTGTAAAGCGTGGGATGCAGTGGTGTAAAGCGTGGGGTGCAGTGGTGTAAAGCGTGGGGTGCAGTGGTGTAAAGCGTGGGATGCAGTGGTGTAAAGCGTGGGATGCAGTGGTGTAAAGCGTGGGATGCAGTGGTGTAAAGCGTGGGATGCAGTGGTGTAAAGCGTGGGATGCAGTGGAGTAAAGCGTGGGATGCAGTGGAGTAAAGCGTGGGATGCAGTGGTGTAAAGCGTGGGGTGCAGTGGTGTAAAGCGTGGGATGCAGTGGTGTAAAGCGTGGGATGCAGTGGTGTAAAGCGTGGGATGCAGTGGTGTAAAGCGTGGGATGCAGTGGTGTAAAGCGTGGGATGCAGTGGTGTAAAGCGTGGGATGCAGTGGTGTAAAGCGTGGGATGCAGTGGTGTAAAGCGTGGGATGCAGTGGATGTAAAGCGTGGGATGCAGTGGATGTAAAGCGTGGGATGCAGTGGATGTAAAGCGTGGGATGCAGTGGTGTAAAGCGTGGGATGCAGTGGTGTAAAGCGTGGGATGCAGTGGTGTAAAGCGTGGGGTGCAGTGGATTAAAGCGTGGGATGCAGTGGTCTAAAGCGTGGGATGCAGTGGTGAAAGCGTGGGATGCAGTGGTGTAAAGCGTGGGGTGCAGTGGAGTAAAGCGTGGTGGGGTGCAGTGGATTAAAGCGTGGGATGCAGTGGTGTAAAGCGTGGGATGCAGTGGTGTAAAGCGTGGGGTGCAGTGGTGTAAAGCGTGGGATGCAGTGGTGTAAAGCGTGGGATGCAGTGGTGTAAAGCGTGGGATGCAGTGGATTAAAGCGTGGGATGCAGTGATGTAAAGCGTCGGGTGCAGTGGTGTAAAGCCGTTGGGATGCCAGTGGTGTAAAGCGTGGGATGCAGTGGTGTAAAGCGTGGGATGCAGTGGCGTAAAGCGTGGGATGCAGTGGCGTAAAGCGTGGGATGCAGTGGCGTAAAGCGTGGGATGCAGTGGCGTAAAGCGTGGGATGCAGTGGCGTAAAGCGTGGGATGCAGTGGCGTAAAGCGTGGGATGCAGTGGCGTAAAGCGTGGGATGCAGTGGTGTAAAGCGTGGGATGCAGTGGTGTAAAGCGTGGGATGCAGTGGCGTAAAGCGTGGGATGCAGTGGTGAAAAGCGTGGGATGCAGTGGTGTAAAGCGTGAGGTGCAGTGGTGTAAAGCGTGGGGTGCAGTGGATTAAAGCGTGGGATGCAGTGATGTAAAGCGTGGGATGCAGTGGTGTTTATATCTGTATGTCTAGTGAATCTTCTGCATTAGACTGTCAGAGAATGGTGAACATACCCTCTAAAGCTCAATTGAAGTATCCATCTTTAACTTGTAGAATATGAGGTCCGAATGTGTTTCTCTTGTGCTGGCAGGACTGGATGGCTGATGGGATCAGATACAGACTGTAGTATTGATGGATTCAGCTGTGTGTCATTGAGTCTGGTGTGAGATAGGAAACCCTGCAGTCAGAGAAATGAGTCTTCAAACACAACACACACACACACACACACACACACCAACTGCTGAGATTCTGCTTCATATTCGGTGCTGTCTGTATGAGCATATGTCAGTTTGCTCTTCATACAGATGTTTTCTCCACGGTTAAATACAGTTTCAGCATCTGCTGCATTCTGTTGATTTGTATGTGATACATATATGGAAGTAAAATAATGCCAAATGTTTTTGAAACCCTGTTGAATTTTACTACTTGAAAAAATATGCATTGCATTAACCCTGTTTGTATTTTAATGCATTGTATTTTTAGTGCTTGCATTTTTATGGGCTTAAATTTAGCATGGTTGAATATTTAAATTCAAAACATTTCACACACATTTTCATTATTAAAAATTCAAAAATGGAAATTCAACTTTCAGATTTCACTTCCAAAATATTAAAACTGATTAAAAATACAACCTATAATGTTCAACAGACGGTTTTCGGTCCATTTTATTTCGCTTTACAAATTTGCTTCCACAACTTTAGTGGTTAAAATTCGATAGTAAATTTAACGTTGACATCCAGGAACTGCAGGAAAAGCAGTGGATTACTGAGCACAATCTCCATCTGCTGTTAGTCAATCTCACCAGCAGGGGGTGCAAGCGCGTGTTGTTGACGAAGACTAGAACAACAGTTGACTTTATATCTCACAATTCTGACTTTATATCACGCAATTCTGACTTTATATCTCACAATTCTGACTTTATATCACACAATTCTGACTTTATATCATGCAATTCTGACTTTATATCACGCAATTCTGACTATATCTTTATATCTCGCAATTCTGACTTTATATCTTTATATCTCGCAATTCTGACTTTATATCTCACAATTCTGACTTTATATCACACAATTCTGACTTTATATCACGCAATTCTGACTTAATATCACGCAATTCTGACTATATCTTTATATCTCGCAATTCTGACTTTATATCTCGCAATTCTGACTTTATATCTTTATATCTCGCAATTCTGACTTACATCTCGCAATTCTGAGAAATAAAGACTTTAATTAATACTTCAATTAATGCCAAAGCTGTTGATCTTTTTTTCTCTAAAGCCGTATTGTGGATAATTCCACGAATAACTGCAACTGCAAACTTTGAACAGAGAATCTGCAGACTGCAGCTTTAAGTAAAGAAATATTACCCCATAAATTATGAAACTATACCAATGTTTCAAAAACATATGAACGCTAGTGTTTGCTCAATGTGTTTACTAATGTTAGAGCCAGAAAGAGGAGATGAACTAGAATAGAGTAGATTAGAGTAGATAGAATAGAGTAGAATAGAGCGCGGCATGTAGAGTTGAGTGCTGTGGATGTGGGAATGATGAATGACTGCTGACAAGTTTATGACTCTGTGTTTGTTCTCCAGGCCGAGCAGAAAATGGCAGTGTCATATAAAACTCACCACGGCAGAGAGATGGAAGAGAGATTCATTTACACTGTTTTAAATGAGAAATTAAAAGGGTCAGTGTATCTCCAGTTCAATCTGAGTTTAGTGAAAACACCCAAACAAAGGTGTGTGTTACAGAAACCTTATTGCGATCACATATGGACTAAACTCATTATAGTGTGTGTGAGTGAAATAAACCCACCGCATGAGCTCAGGTTCCTCTCATGATGGATTTATACAGCAGCTCCATATGCTGAAGACATTAAAGACACTTTCGTCAGCACCATAAAAACTGTCTCTCTCTCTCTCTCATTTACATTCTGTCTCTCTTTCAGGGTCATAAACCGACAGGAGGAACATCTGCACATGGAATGGACCCGGACTAACACAGAGGCAGTTCCTCAGGTAACGGAGAACATCCTCTCAAAGTCATGAACAAACGTTCTTCCAGTAACATTTATAGAACGTTTAGTTTTTTCAAAGTTATCTGGTCTTTAATAATGTTCTCAAAACGTTAGCACAAAAACATTATTTATACATCATTCATAAAGTTCATGAAGGTTTAAATTGTACATTTGTCTAACGTTTCTTAAATGGTACTACTTGTTTCAGAACGTTCAGAAGTAACAAAAGTAACATTCAAAAGTAACATTCAGAGAACATTCTAAAGTAACATTCAGAGAACATTCTACAGTAACATTCAGAGAACATTCTAAAGTAACATTCAGAGAACATTCTAAAGTAACATTCAGAGAACATTCTAAAGTAACGTTCAGAGAACATTCTAAAGTAACATTCAGAGAACATTCTAAAGTAACATTCAGAGAACATTCTAAAGTAACATTCAGAGAACATTCTAAAGTAACATTCAGAGAACATTCTAAAGTAACGTTCAGAGAACATTCTAAAGTAACATTCAGAGAACATTCTAAAGTAACGTTCAGAGAACATTCTAAAGTAACGTTCAGAGAACATTCTAAAGTAACGTTCAGAGAACATTCTAAAGTAACATTCAGAGAACATTCTAAAGTAACATTCAGAGAACATTCTAAAGTAACGTTCAAAGAACATTCTAAAGTAACAATCAGAGAACATTCTAAAGTAACAATCAGAGAACATTCTAAAGTAACGTTCAGAGAACATTCTAAAGTAACGTTCAGAGAACATTCTAAAGTAACGTTCAGAGAACATTCTAAAGTAACGTTCAGAAGAACATTCTAAAGTAACGTTCAGAGAACATTCTAAAGTAACATTCAGAGAACATTCTAAAGTAACGTTCAGAGAACATTCTAAAGTAACGTTCAGAGAACATTCTAAAGTAACGTTCAGAGAACATTCTAAAGTAACGTTCAGGGAACATTCTAAAGTAACGTTCAAAGAACATTCTAAAGTAACGTTCAGAGAACATTCTAAAGTAACGTTCAGAGAACATTCTAAAGTAACGTTCAGAGAACATTCTAAAGTAACGTTCAGAGAATATTCTAAAGTAACATTCAGAGAACATTCTAAAGTAACGTTCAGAGAACATTCTAAAGTAACGTTCAGAGAACATTCTAAAGTAACATTCAGAGAACATTCTAAAGTAACGTTCAGAGAACATTCTAAAGTAACGTTCAGAGAACATTCTAAAGTAACATTCAGAGAACATTCTAAAGTAACATTCAGAGAACATTCTAAAGTAACGATCAGAGAACATTCTAAAGTAACGTTCAAGATTTCAGAGAACATTCTAAAGTAACATTCAGAGAATATTCTAAAGTAACATTCAGAGAATATTCTAAAGTAACATTCAGAGAACATTCTAAAGTAACGTTCAGAGAACATTCTAAAGTAACGATTCAGAGAACATTCTAAAGTAACGTTCAGAGAACATTCTAAAGTAACATTCAGAGAACATTCTAAAGTAACATTCAGAGAATATTCTAAAGTAACATTCAGAGAACATTCTAAAGTAACGTTCAGAGAACATTCTAAAGTAACGTTCAGAGAACATTCTAAAGTAACGTTTTTGATGGGAACATTAGCAAGACGTTCTAGAATCGATTATATATGTTATAGCTGGATCAGGTGATCTGGTTACAATCGTAGTCGTCACTTGTGATTTCAATGATTTTTGCCAGTGATTTCATTCTTAATGTCTCTCATAAGATAGTCAAAAAGTCATATATACGTATATAACTCATAAATCTTTTTTTTAAAGAGCACAGAGTCACTTTGAGCAAATCTGATTTTGCCACTTTAACTCAGCACTTCATTCTCCTCTTAAACGGCAGGATGTTCATCTGAAGCGTTCACGTTCACTCCTGAAACAAACCGAGTGTAAAAACACACGTCACAAGTCATTGAGTTTTCCTTGCAGTGGAAAATGTGTCTGGCCCAGGTCGGCACTGAGGCGTGTGTTTCCTACAGGGAGTGTGTGAACCGATCAAATCAAATGTTTACCTTATATATGCAATGCAAGTCACTTTAGATAAAAGCATGTAATGATTATTTTTGGGGAAAGCGTTCTTTTGCTGTTGTGCAGGATGCATTAGTGTTCACACTCAAAGTGGTCACATTTATTTATGACTAATTACACTATTGTATGCCACAATTTATTTTTGCATGTGTTGTTTTTGCAGATCAGGTACTGACACAACAAACGCCCACAACATTAGTCCAGATCACAGTTTGCACATAGAAATTGTGTAAGTGGTTATTATTATTTTTTCCTTGCCATAAAAGTGCCATTAATTGAGTCAGACGAGGCTGTAACAATGGCTTCAACACTGAGGAGGCAATTTAATGTTTGTAGTGGTCTTTTAATCAAATAATTCAAGAGTTTAACTCAATAATGAAAGAATTTGAATGCATTTAGTGGAATAACGAGACAGCAAGAAGAATATGTTTTTGTAAAGTACGTGAATTTGAACCATTGATAGCAAATAATGTTTTTTTTTTTTAAATATGCACACATTCGTATCGCAACATTTAATGTGGAAAACGCCTGCGTACAACCTTCACTGTCAAGCAGACTTTTGCGTTTTTACCCTTTACACGGGAACGTGGCGGTGGAAGCGTTTTACGATTTCCACTCTGGAGGGTGGTTTCACTTTTTTGCGTTTTTAAGCCTCAGAAACGCCGTCGCCGTGTAAACGAAAGGCACATCCGATAAAATATTTTTACGTTTTCACTCGCGAGCGTTCTCGTGTAAACAAGGCCTTACACAACATGATACACAACAATGAAAAATGCAAAGTTTCGAAGCGGTCTCTGTGTAAACAGCAAAAACACGAATCTCTAAAGACGATGATGTCATGCACATTATGTGTTTAATCGCCATCTACTGGCCTGGCAGAATACAGCGCTTTCAGTCGTTTGAATGGGGATCTGTATGAATGGGGATTGTTTTGACAATAGTGTCGTCTAACTCAGGAAACTCACAGGAAAACGTTTTAATGATATCGTTGTTTGTGCAAACCCTTAGGCGACATGATTATCATGGAAGATTCATTTGACAAATAAAGTCGAGTAGTTTGAAATGAATCATATTATGTTAATGGTCATTTAACATTTCTATCGTGAAACAGTTGTCAAGCGTTATATTTAGCTGCTTATATCTTACCTCAGACACTCTTCAACTGTACACTGAAGCGGCGCGTTAAAGGACAACTCCGGCGCAAAATGAACCTTTGGTCTAATTACACATTGTTACCAAGTCAACCGTTATCTGAGATTTGTTTTCATGATTGCCGAATGTAAATAGTTTTATCTCTAAAAACAGTTTAGCTTATAATGCTAGTATAACGCTAGTATATTGGGCATAGAGTAATGACAAATAAAAATCGCTTGTTATTACCACTAACAAGACTCAAAATAGCCCCACAGTAACACGGTAGCATAATAAGGGTCCCTACATTCAAACCGAAGCATTGAGAACTTTGTCAGTGTCCATACAGTTTAATAAGAAGATATTTTATACACACTGTCAACTTCGCGAATGCAGGAAGAAGCCATCTTTGAAATATAGTCTCTACTAGTCGATCTACGATCGCCAATCATGTGCGCTCGTGAGATGTGAATAAGGTGATAAGGTGACAGCGACCAGTAGGCAACATGTACATATTGAAGACAAGAAAATGGTTAGTGTTTGTGTTTCTTTCCAAAAGCAACGGACTATATGAGATTCTCCACAGTTCAGCGCACTTGGATCGGCGTTCGTAAGATCGACTGGTTTACTATATTTCAAAGATGGCTTCTTCCTGTATTCGCAAAGTTGACTCTGTGTATAAAATATCTTTTTATTAAACTGTATGGACACTGATAAAGTTCTCAATGCTTCGGTTTGAATGTAGGGACTCTTATTATGCTACCATGTTACTGTGGGACTATGTTGAGTCTTGTTAGTGGTAATAACAAGCGATTTTTATTTGTCATTACTCTATGCCCAATATACAATGTGTAATTAGACCAAAGGTTTTTTTTGCACCGGAGTTGTCCTTTAATGCTTGGCCCCGGCTCAAAGCCCCGCCTTCTTTAATTTGATTGGCTGTCATTTGAACAATGATGCGCGCAGATAAGACCGCTCAGACAGAGCAACCTAAACTTTTTTTAAATGCCTCAGTTGCGCATAAATAATTGTAATGACTGCATTTTAACGTATTTAAACACATACATCAGTGCTGGTTTAGTTGAACTGATTAACTTGCACTTGAATAAAGCGCAGTTTGTTGCGCGTGCACTGGAAGGATCGGTTACGAGGATATAAAGCCCTGCTTCAGGACCCGTGAGGCACTCGCTCTGGTCGGACTAATTTATCAGACGTGGACGGTCGCTAGGTAACACACACTCCGTTTGACAGCTTTTGGAGATTCACAGGTGTAAATTTTGGAGATTGAATTTGCTCAGTGAATGCGCCCGCGTGTGTGTGTGTGTGTGTTATACTATTATTGTTTGGGCTGCACAAGCGCTACAGAAGGTCACTTAGATATTTGGACACTTATGAAAGTCAGAATGCCATTGCCTTTAATGATGATGAAGTCGTTTACTGAAAAGAGGAATCCAAATGTTAATTTTATAAGAAGTATCCGGTTCCCGAATTGAAATCGATTGTTGAATCTTAGGGAAATTCTCCTTGAGTCGACAGCATCTCGACTGTTGGCATTTCAGCTGATTTAATGAGCTGTGTTTTCTGGTCCAGGTGGAGGACTGAGCAGATCAGGAGGGAATGTGTGTGTTTGACTTTCAGGACCGGCTGTTTTCTGTTTGTTTTGGGACATTCAGTCGGACACGAAGACAAGTGGAAAATGAGATTGTGTGTTTCAGTGCTGGACGACCCGATGGAAAGCTTGGACTGAGGCCAGAGGCCGGAGAGAGCCGGTCTGAGCTTATCACACTCAACACATTGCCTCACACACACACACACACACACACACACACACACACACACACACACACACACACACACACACACACACACACACACACACACACACACACACACACACACACACTTCACAAGTACACAAACAACTTCCACTTACTAGTGAATCAGGGGACGTTAAATGTTTTATCTGGTCGTGTTTGTTTGTTTGTGTGGGAATTCTCTGATATCTGCTGTCATTTGTGAATTATGAGCCAATTTCCACAGTTAATAGATTTACTTCTCGTCCAAACTCGTGGCTTTTGATCTTTGACCTTTCACCCCCTCCTCGCCATCGTTTAAACCCCTGATTCGGATCACGCTTCCCTTTTCCCCCTGTTTGTGCCTGAGATCCGGAGCAATATTAGGAATCGAGATCCAAGCCTGCAATGTAAAAACCAACCATTCAGAGTTTCATTGTTTTATCAAATTTGTCAAAAGTAACACACTTTCTTTCGTTCAGTTGAATTTGTTTGTTAAATACATTTTTAAAAAATTTGTTTTGAAATTGTAGGATCTATTGTAGAATCAACGAAGTTATACGTCATTGCACAATAGGCCCCTCCCACTAGTATGATAAGCCACACCCACTGGCACAATAGACCCGCCCACTGGCGTTCTTAACACTCTGGTGCTTTTCGCTCATTTTTGACTGAAAAACTTGACCTTTTGTTTATTTACTTCATCAAGGATTTTTTACTTCATCGGAACGAAACTTGGTAAAGGTTTTGGCACTTGCTGTGTGAACACACACACAAACACTGGCCATGATCTGAACAGGTTTAATGGTCCTGATAACAACAGACACACTTGTGTTTCTCACACTGGAAATGAATGAGAGTTTCCTCTAGTGGAAGCGTTTGGAACTGCAGCCGAACACACACACTCTGAACGCTCGTTTACTGAGAGATCAGCTCACATGCGGACTTTTATGGCTTTCATTTAAAAATTTAAAATAGTATTTTTGTGCATTTTTCATGACAATACATGTAGAATTCTGTTACTTTTTAAAACTTTGCTCATGTCGTCAATAATCTGCCGAGTGTGGTGTTTGAGAAGAGATCAAACTTCAGTCTGTCGCTCTAAAGCGTTCCAGTTTCTCCACAGTTTAAGTTTCGGACAGACGCTCAGAATGAAGGTTGAGAAAATAGTTTTTCCACATATGTATTAGTTTTTTATTGTGCTAAACTTGAATCTTAAGGAACGTATTAAAATATTATGACACCTTTAAAAAATATTCTAAAGTTTGGGAATGAACGACTGACCTTCAGCCGATGGTCACATGATGTTGATCGGCCAATCAGAAACACTTCTGGTCCGGCTGAGTGCAATCACAGTGGAAGTGGGCGTGAACATGTGAGCCGGTGTTTATGGGATGGATTTATTAGTGAGGCGTGTTTGGCAGGAGCGAGGGAGCGTTTAAGAGCCTGGATGAAAGAGAAGAGGATGTAGTGTGTGTGTGTGTGTGTGTGTGTGTGTGTGTGTGTGTGTGTGAGATGAAGAGAGGGCTTTATAGATGGAGAGAGAGATGGATGGATGAATCTTGTCTTTAAGCTCCATTAGAAGAGCTTTATATTCAGTGTAATGAACTCAGGGGTACGGGAAGGAGAACACAAACACACTCACATACACACGCACAAATCACTCACACACTTAGAATATTGTAATGTGTGTTTATAAGTGAGTAAAAGCCTATTAAATCTGTTGGTATAAAGCAAGACTTCGATTAAACTGCTCGATTCGGTGGATTAGTTTAAGTTTTGACAGAAATCTCTCAGATTTCAGATCTTAGTTTGTGTTTTGAAAAGTCTTGTGCGTTTGGATTGACATGAGGAGGAGGAGGAAGAGTAGACCGTTTTCTTTTTTGGCTGATCTCTTTGGTCAGTTTTAAAGGAGAAAAACGGATGATCAACTTGTAAAACTGTATTATTGTATTATATATGACCAACATGAGAAACCAAAATCTTCATAGAAATCCTTCTGTTCTGCTACATGTTTCTGAAAATGTACATAATTACAAAAACTTCATGATGCAACAAATCAATATGCAATGCAGAACTACTGTTTCCTGTCAGAGTTTCACTGATTTGCACCAATCAGACGTGCCTTTAATTTCTTTAAACCTGAAGAGTTTTTAAAGCAGAAACAAATGAAGCTCTTTTAGAAATGGTTCCAGATCATCTGACAAAACCAACATGAGTTTAAACGTGTCAGGCAGGAGCAGTGTGTGTTACTGAGAGAACTCACATTTACATTACCGTGTGTGTGTGTGTGTGTGTGTGTGAGAGAGAGGTCTGGAAAAGCGTTCTGAACAGATGTTGCACACTGACATTATTATTTTCATGCCTATTAAATGTTAAATGCCGATACAAACCCGTTTTACTCCCGTAATGTGATGCGTTTCCCAGTTAATCACGATATTATTCCATAGGGAAAAAAGTAGGGCAGGATTTCATACACAAGCAATCGAAAAAAGTTAATAAATTAATATGGTTTTAATGCACAGCTGTAAGTATTTAACTGATTAAATGCATTATTTCTACACACACACACACACACACACACACACACACACACACACACACACACACACACACACACACACACACACACACACACACACACACACACACACACACACACACACACACACACACACACACACACACAGAGAGAGAGAGACACACACACTGGTCAGTTATCTCTGGGTCACACATTCATCCTGTCCTATTACGACGGACACTGCAGTGAAATAGACCAATACATCTGTGTCACACACACACTCACCACACACTCACTTACACACGCAGTCATGAGTGTGCGTGCTCTAAACCATAGCACACACACACTCGCACACTTTCCTCTGGATGTAATTTGTGT
Organism: Hybognathus amarus; assembly: GCA_030378365.1. Classification (NCBI taxonomy): domain Eukaryota; kingdom Metazoa; phylum Chordata; class Actinopteri; order Cypriniformes; family Leuciscidae; genus Hybognathus; species Hybognathus amarus. Next base: position 36,323 of record JAQIUQ010007407.1, on the reverse strand, counting down.
TTTTTGATCTCTCTCTCACAAAAGAAGATAGTTTGAAGAATGTTGGTTACAGTTTTTGGTCCCTGTTGACGTCCATTGTATTTAGTTAGTTTAATGTGGACCAGAACATTATTTTGTTCCCCAACATGTATTTTGGAGGGAACTTTATTGTCTCAAAGGGAAATTTGTCTCGACCTCAAGAAGCAGCCACTGCGTCACATCGTAAATCAGAACACAACTCACAACATCTGACACACACACACACACACACACACACACACACACACACACACACACACACACACACACACACACACACACACACACACACACACACACACACACACACACACACACACACTCGTAACCCCTGTCCTGCTGGCTAAATATCAGTCCTGTGAGGCATCCGTTCAGTGACGCCTCAGAGATGGAGTGATAAAATCCAGGGCTCCTTTGAAAGAGAGAGTGTGTGTGTGTGTGTGAGAGAGAGAGAGAGAGAGAGAGAGAGAGTAGTTCTGGTCCCTCCAGAGTGTTTTCCATGTTTTTTTCCCTGTCTCACAGTGGGAAGAGAGAGCAAAGGTAAACATCAGCGGCGCGTCAGGGTGGAAAACACACTCATTTATTTTTCATCTTTTCATTTTTCATCCTCTCCATTCAATTATCCGTTTGCTGTCACCGCTGGAAACCACATTTAGTGATTTTCAGCCGAGTGAGTTTGCTGGAAACATCAGCTTTGGGAAGATTCACAAACATACGCCTGCATTTCAGTGTTTCTGTGAGTCCATACAGCAACAAATACGCTGAAAATAAGCCTCTCTTATGATCATCTTTAATATTCATAAACATTCCACAGGTTGTAAATGTTAAACTAAACCAAAAGACATTTAAATGGTTTAATATAATAAGGTGCAAGTTGTCAATTAAAAGGAATACTCATTAGACCAATCAAATATTATATCCAGTTCTTCTATATTCAGTCTGTCTCAGTTTCTTCTCTACAAATATCACTGGATTATTACAATTAATGGTAAATTAATTAAAAATTAGAACTGATATTTCCTACAGAAACTACAGCAAAAGATATCAAATAAAATAAAACCATTTTTTTTTGTGAAAATACAGACGTGCCTGAAGTGTTGCACAGTACTATAAGTAAATATGTAAGTAAATATTTAAAGTTTATTATTTGTTCAATTATTTACAAAAAATGTGGTTAGTTCACCCAAAAATGAAAGTTCTGTCAGTATTTCCTCACCCTCATGTTGTTCCAAACCTCTGTGTGTTTATTTGTTCTGCTGAACACAAAGGAAGATATTTAAGAATGTTTTAATCAAACAGATCTCAATCCCTATTGACTACCATAGTATGTATTTTTTCCTACTATGGTAATCAATGGGGATTGAAAGTGTGTGTGTGTGTGTGTGTCCAGCCCAATTAGAAATGTAGATTTGGGGGATTTTTTTCTGGTTTTGAAGTTTCTGAAATGAAACTCTGATTGTGAGGCGTTCAGTGGGACTCTGTCAATCTCTTCCACTGTTTTAATATGGAAATAATGTTGAAAAACTGAAGCTTAGAAACACAGTAAAGCCCTCCTGACCCTGAAGACAGAGGCGTTTAATGACGTCTCCTCATCTCTCTCTCAGCTTCCTCTCCTCCTTCATCTCCTCATTCGCGTGTCTCGAGTTTCTGTGTGGATCTCAGTTTGGGGCCGCTGAAGGTTACGTGAGGTGTGTGTGTGTGTGTGTGGCTCTTTTCCTCTGACATTTTCTGCTAAACGGCATGTTATTAACTGCTCTTTTCCTCGGAACAGGCCGTGAGAAATCCATCGTTCTGTTCAAACACACACACACACACACACACACACACACTCTCTGAACAGGCCGTGATAAACCCATTGTTCTGTTTGAACGGCTGAAATGTGACCGTTGTGGCTTCACACTATCCTAAACATTTTCACTTTTTACTTTCCCTCAGGTCGAACTGTACACACACACACACACACACACACACACACACACACACACTCACACACACACTCAGTAATATTGACCGCTCTCATCATTCTGCAGATCTTTGGGCTTCACCTGCTCTATAAATCTCCTCTCGAGAGGAAGGAAATGAAAGCCGCTCGTCGTCATATTTCCTGGAGATTGTGTTTGTTTTCTTGTGTAATAATCAGTGTGTTCAGGATGGATATGAGCTACGAGTTCTCAGTTCTCTCTCAATCACGCATTCGTGAGAATCTCTTCACACACATTGTGCTCTGGTTAGCGATAAACATAATGTAATAATAGTGTGTGTTCAGCGACTGTGCATGAAAGATCTTTGTGCTCGAGTCTGATTGGCTGCTCATATGTAACCTCTGTGTTGTGTCGTGTTGTGTTGTGTTGTGTTTGTGCAGATTTTCATTCACTGGAATCAAAGTCTCTTTACAGCTTTTCATAAGTGTCAGTTCATGAATCTGGCAAGTAAAGCCTGTTTCTGCCACAAAAGAATCAATATTCTTAATGTATATTCATTATGAAAATGCTCATGAGTTTTTATTAACCGTCTGCTGCTCCTCACGTGTCGGTCAGAAATATTTTGTTTTTATGTCAATAAAATGAATGTACTATATTTTAGATCGATAATGTTTTATTAGTATATATCTTGAATTTTTTACAGGATTTTATGGTCATAAATTATATTTACGCTGTATTTATGATCCATTTATTCTCTTTTGAGCATAGACCTGAAAATTAAATGTCCATCTTAAACTGGAGAATCTGGAACACTTCAGACTGAAGTTTGATCTCGTCACGCACACACACTCGGAAGATTATTGCTGACGTGAAAGAAGTTTTAAAAAGTTAAAAAGGCAACTTATTGTTATGAAAAATGTGCAAAAATATAAACTTTTTTATATGAAATATATATTGTCAAAATCCTGTTTTACTCTAAAACTGCAAGAAGATCAAAGCCATAAAAGTCCACATGAGCTGATCTGAGTGTGTGTTCGGCTGCAGTTCCAAACGCTTCCACTAGAGGAAACTGACACGAGAAACACAAGTGTGACTGTTGTTATCAGGACCATTAAACCTGTTCAGATCATGGCCAGTGTTTATGTGTGTGTTCACACAGCAAGTGCCAAAACCTTTACCAAGTTTCGTACCATTCTGATGAAGTAAAAAAAAATGCACATTTACAATTTTACCGAAGAGCCCCAGAGGCACACGCAGGAATCCGTAGTTTATCAAATAGTCAATTAAAAATAAAATAACTTGATTGTGAGTTGTGAGAGCTGATTTTGATGCTTGTTTTGTCTTATTTTAATTCATTTTTAGTCACGGTGCAGCTGTGTGAGAGGAATAAACTCTATGCAGGATTATTCATGTGTTTTTCTGCTGTTTATTGTTGTCCTCTCTTCGTTTCTCTGTTTAAACACCTGCTTTGTTCTCTCTCTCTCTCTCTCTCTGTCAGTCATGGTCTTTTGCCAAAGTAATTACACACTATGAGGTAAATGGTGCTGTGTTCTTTCCTTCTCGTTTTACACCATCATTTTGTCCTATCCAGACGGATGAAGCTGCTGTGTGTGTGTGTGTGTGTGTGTGTGTTTATGCTGTAGGAATATCATATATGTGATGTGTGTGTGTAGGATCTGTGGGGTCACTCTACAGGTGGGAAATTATAATGCAAACCTGTCTGTGTGTCTGTGTGTGTGTGTCAGACAGTGAGTGATCAGTCAAGCACACAGCAGTCAGATCTCAGGGAACGTCACACACACACACACACACACACACACACACACACACACACACACACACACACACACACACACACGCTGTGACCGTAAAACCTCTGTCAGTCAGTACAGACAGAAACGGCTGAGACGACATGAACAGAATAAAACACAAGCTCACACACTCTCCTTGCCTTCCTGTCCGTGTGTTTGTTTACATCGATCTATCTCAGTGTTACTTTAGGATTATTTATAGACTATTAAAGCTAATGATCGACCAATATACAAGCCTAGATTACACATTTTTATAAGTTATTATCCATATATTACCCACTTTTTCAGTTGGGGATAGACCGATATACACATTTTGTAAATCAACCGGGGATCAAACCGATTTTAAGTTAGATCGGCCAATACAATGCAGTTTTTAAGTTAGAGATCAACCGATATATCGGCCAATATTAGGCGGTTTTTCAGTTAGGGATCAACCAATATATTAGCCGATATTAGGCATTTATTATTTATATATCGACTGATATATTACCCGATATTACGCTTTTATTATTTATATATTGACCGATATATTAGCCGATATTAGGCATTTATTATTTATATATCAACTGATATATTAGCCGATATTACGCTTTTATTATTTATATATCGACCGATATATTAGCCGATATTACGCTTTTATTATTTATATATCGACCGATATATTAGCCGATATTAGGCATTTATTATTTATATATCGACCGATATATTAGCCGATATTAGGCATTTATTATTTATATATTGACCGATATATTAGCCGATATTACGCTTTTATTATTTATATATTGACCGATATATTAGCCGATATTACGCTTTTATTATTTATATATCGACCGATATATTAGCCGATATTACGCTTTTATTATTTATATATTGACCAATATATTAGCCGATATTACGCTTTTATTATTTATATATCGACCGATATATTAGCCGATATTACGCTTTTATTATTTATATATTGACCGATATATTAGCAGATATTACGCTTTTTTTATATAAATATATCACCCGATATATCGGCTAATGTTACACATTTTTTCAATTGGGAATCAACCGATATATTGGCCAATATTAAAACAAATTCTATATCGGCATATATTAGGCATTTTTCATATAGAGATGGACCGATATATCGGCTGATATTGCTCATTTATTTCATTTAGGGATCGACCAATATATATTTTAAGCAAATATTAGGCATTTGTCACAGACCAGGCCTGGCCGACGAGTGTTTGTGTTTGGCTGTTGTGGGATTGGAAACCCGTGCTCTTGATGAGCTGTGTGAGAGTGTGTTTGAGTCTCAGTGTTAGGGGTGTGTGTTCTGGTCTGCTCAAGAGTGTTTGGCTGAACGGGTGTTTACCTGAGCCAATCGGCATCTGTTTGTGTGTGTGTGTGTGTATAATGTTGTAACAGAGGTTCATTTCAGTAGCTTCAACACAAGTGTTTGGACTGCATGTTGTTCAATGGATCATTAGAATTTCAAATATCACACACACACACACACACACAGTGTCCAGGCATGAGGCCAGTAAAGCCCAGCCCACTCTATCAGCTCCACAAAGCTTCATGTTATAAAAGTGAAGTGTCATTTCTGAGTCAATAACACACGTGTGTGTGGATTATGTGTGTGTCAATAACACACGTGTGTGTGAATTACGTGTGTGTCAATAACACGTGTGTGTCAATAACACACTCCATAACAGGTTAATGATGAATGTGTGTCTGTCCACTAGTGATCGGATCACCTGATCAAACCCCCTAAACACAACCTGTGAGTCTGTGCAGATCGACAACCTTCTTGACGACACACACACACACACACACAATCTCTCTTTCATGCAAACACTCTCTCTCTATCACACACACCTTCACTCTCTCTCTCTCACACACACACATGATCTGCATGTCACTGAAAAGAATTGAAGTGAAATGACTTGAATGCGAGTAGAAATTACAGTGAGTCTCTTCACACTCGTTCGACTCTGTTTCTTTCTCTTCACACACACTTTCTCTTCGTTCATTTCTGTTTCTTTCACCGGCATCGTTCTCTCTCTTTGTTTCTCTCTCTCTCCTCTACTAAACATCATTCATTCTCATTCTGACACACTCTTCCATATTTCTCTCTCTTTCACTTTCTTTCTGGGTCGCAGTTTTGCTCCTAAATGTGATTTCAGAGCCAGAGTTAAAATGTCCCTCAGAAACACATAAACCGTTTACAGAGTGTGTGTGTGCGTGTGTGTGTGTGTGTGTGAAAGAGACTGAGCTTTATTCACAGTGCGGATGTTAGTCAGGCTTCGCTCCACATTCAAACTGATGTGAGTGAAAACGAGGCGAATAAGGCCGGTATTTACTCTGGAACTGAGTTTATATTACATATATATATACCGTGGAGAACCCAAGTGCAGTTTATTTCCTAAACGTGATCAAACATTAAACACAGGCATGACGTATAAACTCAAGAACAAACAGTCTCCACAAACAGTGGGAACAGGAAACAGAAGTTATACTGGTGTACTCGGCACAGTTTACACAACACAGTTTTTAAATAAAAATGTAAAAGTTTGTATGTGTTTTGGCCGTTGGTTTAAACGACAGCGGTGTGTTTTGGGTGCATGAAAACGCAAACATTTAAAAACGTTTTTGAAAATCGATCTCCGTGTAAACAACAAAAACGTGAATTCTCTGAAGACGATGGCGTCGTGCACAAGCGTGTTACGTGTTTAATCTACAGTGTTCCATCGCCACCTACTGGCCCGGCGGAATATTGCGTTCAGGCGTTTTAGCGGATCGTTGTCATGAAAACTTACAGTATAGACACACGTCAAACACGAGGGACTCAAGACTGAACAAGGGACACCTGAGAACATAATCAAGACAATCAACCAATAACAAGACAGGAGACATGCCATGAACATGAGTGTGTGAGTGTGTGTGTGTGTGTGTGTGTAGAGTGTGTGTGTGAGAGAGAGAGTATTTTCCTGTCGACTGGCTGTGGAGATTTCTCATTTGGGTCACTGTAGGGGTCTGATATTGAGCATTGGGGGTCAACAACACACACACACACACACACACACTGGTTTACCAATGTCACTGTAGCTTTAAATAATAATAACACACAGTCAGAGACATGGAGAATTTTCTGGAAACGCTGCCATTTCTGCCTGAAAATTTCAGGATATTTTGTATTTTATCATTTCATTTGAGAAAGGTTATGGATTGAACTTTGAAGAAATCATATTATTTTCCCTCCTCGGGCCTAAAGCACCAGGGTTATAAATAACCATCATAAACACTCACACACACACACATGCTCAAAACACACACGAGTTTATGATGATATCTTCCAAAACTATCATCAATCACAGTTTGATCATTTATTTAGCTTGTGATGCATGTTCAATAACATTATAAACACACAAGACAACAGTGGTTCATTATGTATATAAATACAGATATTAATATCCTATAAAGAGTTCCTTTAAGCATCTTTTTCAAGGATCGTTAGAGATCTGACTGGAGAACTACTTGTTAAGAATAGTTTTATTTGCAGCACTGTTAATTAAACCAGAAGACACACACAACAAACACACAAATCACAATATTCATAAACAAATGCTCTCTGCAAGCTTCCTCTCAGCGATAAAAGTAAGATATGAAACAACATAATCATGAAACATTGACGTGGTGTCACAGCATTCGGTGATGGTGAAATAAAGCTCAATCACAGCCTCCTCTCGTTCCAGAACTGTAAAATTGATTTAATATTTATTTCCTTTAAGAGCAGATCGTTTGATTTACCCGACGCTCGTCTCAGCTCTATGATGTGTAGAGTTTAATCAAACTCAGAATGAGGAGAGCGAGAGAGTTCATGTTCTGTCAGACTGACAGGTTTCCACATTCACTTCGACTGTCAATCAAGCTGACGACGAAAAGAAACAAGGGATAGAGAGAGAGAGAGTCATGCTAATAAAGCACATGAGACTGATCTTCACATAATTTAGAGAGAAAGAATTGAGAAAGCGATAACACTGTCTATAATCAAACGTGTATTTGTGCTGAAACACAGTAAACCTGTTTTTAATGAACCCTTATGTTTTATTTTATATTATTAATATTCAAGCAATTTATACTGACAAAACTTCTTATATTTATTTACATTTATGCATTTAGCAGATGCTTTCATCCAAAAAACTGCACAAATCTTTCAAAGAAATAATGAACGTTACTTTAAAATGTTCTCTGTACGTTACTTTAGAATGTTCTCTGAACGTTACTTTAGAATGTTCTCTGAACGTTACTTTAGAATGTTCTCTGAATGTTACTTTAGAATGTTCTCTGAATGTTACTTTAGAATGTTCTCTGAACGTTACTTTAGAATGTTCTCTGAACGTTACTTTAGAATGTTCTCTGAACGTTACTTTAGAATGTTCTCTGAACGTTACTTTAGAATGTTCTCTGAACGTTACTTTAGAATGTTCTCTGAACGTTACTTTAGAATGTTCTCTGAACGTTACTTTAGAATGTTCTCTGAATGTTACTTTAGAATGTTCTCTGAATGTTACTTTAGAATGTTCTCTGAACGTTACTTTAGAATGTTCTCTGAACGTTACTTTAGAATGTTCTCTGAACGTTACTTTAGAATGTTCTCTGAACGCTACTTTAGAATGTTCTCTGAACGTTACTTTAGAATGTTCTCTGAACGTTACTTTAGAATGTTCTCTGAACGTTACTTTAGAATGTTCTCTGAACGTTACTTTAGAATGTTCTCTGTAACGTTCACTTTAGAATGTTCTCTGAACGTTACTTTAGAATGTTCTCTGAACTTTACTTTTGAATGTTCTCTGTAACGTTACTTTAGAATGTTCTCTGAACGTTACTTTAAAATGTTCTCTGAACGTTACTTTAGAATGTTCTCTGAACGTTACTTTAGAATGTTCTCTGAACGTTACTTTAGAATGTTCTCTGAATGTTACTTTAGAATGTTCTCTGAATGTTACTTTGAGAATGTTCTCTGAACGTTACTTTAGAATGTTCTCTGAACGTTACTTTAGAATGTTCTCTGAACGTTACTTTAGAATGTTCTCTGAACGTTACTTTAGAATGTTCTCTGAACGTTACTTTAGAATGTTCTCTGAACGTTACTTTAGAATGTTCTCTGAACGTTACTTTAGAATGTTCTCTGAACGTTACTTTAGAATGTTCTCTGAACTTTACTTTAGAATGTTCTCTGAACGTTACTTTAGAATGTTCTCTGAACGTTACTTTAGAATGTTCTCTGAACGTTACTTTAGAATGTTCTCTGAACGTTACTTTAGAATGTTCTCTGAACGTTACTTTAGAATGTTCTCTGAACGTTACTTTAGAATGTTCTCTGAACGTTACTTTAGAATGTTCTCTGAACGTTACTTTAGAATGTTCTCTGAACGTTACTTTAGAATGTTCTCTGAACGTTACTTTAGAATGTTCTCTGAACGTTACTTTAGAATGTTCTCTGAACGTTACTTTAGAATGTTCTCTGAACGTTACTTTAGAATGTTCTCTGAACGTTACTTTAGAATGTTCTCTGAACGTTACTTTAGAATGTTCTCTGAACGTTACTTTAGAATGTTCTCTGAATGCTACTTTAGAATGTTCTCTGAACGTTACTTTAGAATGTTCTCTGAACGTTACTTTAGAATGTTCTCTGAACGTTACTTTAGAATGTTCTCTAAACGTTACTTTAGAATGTTCTCTGAACGTTACTTTAGAATGTTCCTGAACGTTACTTTAGAATGTTCTCTGAACGTTACTTTAGAATGTTCTCTGAATGTTACTTTAGAATGTTCTCTGAACGTTACTTTAGAATGTTCTCTGAATGTTACTTTAGAATGTTCTCTGAACGTTACTTTAGAATGTTCTCTGAACGTTACTTTAGAATGTTCTCTGAACGTTACTTTAGAATGTTCTCTGAACGTTACTTTAGAATGTTCTCTGAACGTTACTTTAGAATGTTCTCTGAACGTTACTTTAGAATGTTCTCTGAACGTTTACTTTAGAATGTTCTCTGAACTTTACTTTAGAATGTTCTCTGAACGTTACTTTAGAATGTTCTCTGAACGTTACTTTAGAATGTTCTCTGAACGTTACTTTAGAATATTAATGAGATCACTCAGTCGTCTCCCTGATTTGCTGAAAGGCAGACTGTGGTAAATATGTGCTAGTTATAGTAACACTGCAGGTAATTTCACGTTTGATTGTCGAACACAGCTGTTGGGCAGAGGATTCGGCTCAGTCTTCACTGTTTTATGTGGCCGGCTACAATTTATGTTCTTTGCACTTGTGGTTAAGTATAATTGAAAATGAAAATATAATGATTATTTCCTAAAGAGCTCCAGATATAATGGTTAGTAGACCCCTGAGCCTGTGTGATACTGAGTGCTGTACAAACGATAAACAGAATACACCACACACACACACACACACACACACACACACACACACACACACACACAAGGGTTACGGTCGTGGCTCTTATATCTGATGATCTGTGTTCAGTGTTAATGGTCGCTCATTATGACAGAGTGATTTTAGAGGAAGAAAGAGTGAGGGAAGTTTCAGGAAGAATATCCGCAGCTTTAATGGCCTCTTCTCTCTCTCTCTCTCTCTCTCATTACAGTACAGAACATGATGCCGCTCTTTGTTTAGATGGTGCCGTAATGTATTTCTCTGATGAGTTATTCCCTCCATCTGTTTGGTGTTTGTGATCCAGGAATCAGAGAGATCCGCGAGTCCCCGTCTCGTCACGGGCCGCTGGTTATCCAGTCGGCTGGAGGTTTATTCGGGCCGGTGTTCCTTCTCTGTGGAAAACACTGGTTCAGTTTCTCTCGCTGTGATGATGAGCTGGAGCTCTGCAGTCCTGACGTCGATCTGAAGGCCCAGATCAAGACTCCAGTGCATCTAAGCTATAAGGTTAACATCAACCTTTATTAACAGCCAAAATATTGCGACATCAAATATTTACCCCTAAGATTTAATGTTGATATTCTAATAATTTTTACTCTTTTATATCTTTATAATTCTCTGATGTTGGTTTAATGATCACATGCAGGTAAACTAATACACTATTTAACCTTTTTTCAGTAAGTGCTTTGTTTTGATTGATTTTATTTTTAAAAGAGTTTTTATTTTACTTAATTTTTGGGGGGATTTTTGTATTTTAAATGATAAATTTATAATAAAATGCCTACTTCATTGTTCTTCGGTCTCTATTTCCAGGAAGGAATTTTGAAAATCAAGCCTATTGGTGGATGTGTGTGCCAGAGTTCACACACACTGCTGCTGTGTGTGTGTGTGTGTTTTCAACATACTGTAGGTGAGTGTTGTGTGTCATGTTGTTTGTCAGTCAAGTTGAAACACAGACTGATGAGTCTTTCCTGAGCCGTGTGTGTGTGTGTGTGTGTGTGCGACTCAAGCACATGCACTAGTTCACAGGTTTATGATGTGCTTTTGTGTAAGTGTGTAAATGTGTCTCAAATGTCTTACCCTCAAATGTGATTATACCCATCAAAACATGATTATGTTATGAAAACATTAAGTCAGAATTTTCCTTATTATGCAATCGTTAAACGAACATTGTTTCGCTGACATGGGAATGTTACTTTTACTTTTTATCTGAACATTCCAAAATGAAGTGGAGGATCCAGATACCAGAGGAGTGTGTTCAGCTTCTGCGGGATGAACATCACTCTGACGTTAGAGAGTGTGTGTTCTAGGAGGATATAGAGCGGTTTGGATGGTGTGTAAAATGGAAATGGGCTAGTTGTTTTTCTAGGGTGTGTTTAAACCTCAGGCAAACGCTGTGTGTGTAAGTGTTTTCAGCTGATGATATTCAGGTTCTGCAATAACACTAAGATCAGATAACTCTGAACAAAAGTTATGTTCACATTTAACTTTTGTTCATAACTTTCTCTCTTAGCTAAGTAGAAAACATTCTGTAAAATGAAGTTTCCTTTCTCATGAAATGTCCCATTAAATAGAGAAAGCATCACATTATGCGAGTAAAATGGCTTGTAAATCCGGTTTCACTTTAATGGTTCAAAATTACATTTGAACTCGGTGTCGCAGACCCGAAACACGAGTCATGTAGTTTCCCGTTCCGACAGCACAGAGACATTTAATTAAAGGTTAATTAATGGGAACTCAGAGGTGACGAATGTACACTTTTAGCTTTATTAGCATACAGGGAAGAAGAGAACAGCCACAAAGGCGGACTGTGGTGAAGTCGCAAATAGCGAGGCTGAAACACACCGCCGAGATGAGGAGAGCAGCGTGTGAGTTTCAGAGCTTTTCACAGTCTGGAGAATAATTACATTAAGCTTGAGAGCAAGACAATCACTGGCTCTTCTGAGAGAAATTAGACTCCCACTGCTTCAATCTGCAGTTTTACTCACTTCACGTCACCGCAAACGTGTGTGTCTGACGGGTTCAGTCCGGGAAATTAAACAGACATATTTCAGATGTTCTCCGTCCGACGGTTGAATTCTCGGAAACTCTGATCGCTTAACATGACTGACAGCATGAACATCGTCACAGACCTTCGGCTCAGAGATCTTATGAAGCGACACAACTAAAGACTCTCAGTTATAGAGCGACACAACTAAAGACTCTCAGTTATAGAGCGACACAACTAAAGACTCCAGTTATGGAGCGACACAACTAAAGACTCTCAGTTATAGAGCGACACAACTAAAGACTCTCAGTTATGAAGCGACACAACTAAAGACTCTCAGTTATAGAGCGACACAACTAAAGACTCTCAGTTATGAAGCGACACAACTAAAGACTCTCAGTTATAGAGCGACACAACTAAAGACTCTCAGTTATGAAGCGACACAACTAAAGACTCTCAGTTATGGAGCGACACAACTAAAGACTCTCAGTTATGGAGCGACACAACTAAAGACTCTCAGTTATGGAGCGACACAACTAAAGACTCTCAGTTATAGAGCGACACAACTAAAGACTCTCAGTTATGGAGCGACACAACTAAAGACTCTCAGTAATGAAGCGACACAACTAAAGACTCTCAGTTATGGAGCGACACAACTAAAGACTCTCAGTTATGGAGCGACACAACTAAAGACTCTCAGTTATGAAGCGACACAACTAAAGACTCTCAGTTATGGAGCGACACAACTAAAGACTCTCAGTTATGGAGCGACACAACTAAAGACTCTCAGTTATGAAGCGACACAACTAAAGACTCTCAGTTATGGAGCGACACAACTAAAGACTCTCAGTTATGGAGCGACACAACTAAAGACTCTCAGTTATGAAGCGACACAACTAAAGACTCTCAGTTATGGAGCGACACAACTAAAGACTCTCAGTTATGGAGCGACACAACTAAAGACTCTCAGTTATGGAGCGACACAACTAAAGACTCTCAGTTATGGAGCGACACAATTAAAGACTCTCAGTTATAGAGCGACACAAGTAAAGACTCTCAGTTATGGAGCGACACAACTAAAGACTCTCAGTAATGAAGCGACACAACTAAAGACTCTCAGTTATGGAGCGACACAACTAAAGACTCTCAGTTATGGAGCGACACAATTAAAGACTCTCAGTTATAGAGCGACACAAGTAAAGACTCAGTTATGGAGCGACACAACTAAAGACTCTCAGTAATGAAGCGACACAACTAAAGACTCTCAGTAATAGAGTGCACAACTAAAGACTCTCAGTTATGAAGCGACACAACTAAAGACTCTCAGTTATAGAGCGACACAACTAAAGACTCTCAGTTATGAAGCGACACAACTAAAGACTCTCAGTTATGGAGCGACACAACTAAAGACTCTCAGTTATGAAGCGACACAACTAAAGACTCTCAGTTATGAAGTGACACAACTAAAGACTCTCAGTTATAGAGCGACACAACTAAAGACTCTCAGTTATGAAGCGACACAACTAAAGACTCTCAGATATGGATCGACACAACTAAAGACTCTCAGTTATGAAGCGACACAACTAAAGACTCTCAGTTATGAAGCGACACAACTAAAGACTCAGTTATGAAGCGACACAACTAAAGACTCTCAGTTATGGAGCGACACAACTAAAGACTCTCAGTTATGGAGCGACACAACTAAAGACTCTCAGTTATGGAGCGACACAACTAAAGACTCTTAGTTATGGAGGGACACAACTAAAGACTCTCTGTTATGGAGCGACACAACTAAAGACTCTCAGTTATGGAGCGACACAACTAAAGACTCTCAGTTATGGAGCGACACAACTAAAGACTCTCAGTTATGGAGCGACACAACTAAAGACTCTCAGTTATGGAAGGACACAACTAAAGACTCTCAGTTATAGAGCGACACAACTAAAGACTCTCAGTTATAGAGCGACACAACTAAAGACTCTCAGTTATGGAGCGACACAACTAAAGACCCTCAGTTATGAAGCGACACAACTAAAGACTCTCAGTTATGAAGCGACACAACTAAAGACTCTCAGTTATAGAGCGACACAACTAAAGACTCTCAGTTATGGAGCGACACAACTAAAGACTCTCAGTTATAGAGCGACTTAACTAAAGACTCTCAGTTATGAAGCGACACAACTAAAGACTCTCAGTTATGGAGCGACACAACTAAAGACTCTCAGTTATGAAGCGACACAACTAAAGACTCTCAGTTATGAAGCGACACAACTAAAGACTCTCAGTTATGAAGCGACACAACTAAAGACTCTCAGTTATGAAGCGACACAACTAAAGACTCTCAGTTATGAGAGCGACACAACTAAAGAGTCTCAGTTATGAAGTGACACAACTAAAGAGTCTCAGTTATGAAGCGACACAACTAAAGAGTCTCAGTTATGGAGCGACACAACTAAAGACTCTCAGTTATGAAGCGACACAACTAAAGACTCTCAGTTATAGAGCGACACAACTAAAGACTCTCAGTTATGGAGCGACACAACTAAAGACTCTCAGTTATAGAGCGACTTAACTAAAGACTCTCAGTTATGAAGCGACACAACTAAAGACTCTCAGTTATGGAGCGACACAACTAAAGACTCTCAGTTATGAAGCGACACAACTAAAGACTCTCAGTTATGAAGCGACACAACTAAAGACTCTCAGTTATAGAGTGACACAACCAAAGACTCTCAGTTAAAGAGCGACACAACTAAAGACTCTCAGTTATGAAGCGACACAACTAAAGACTCTCAGTTATGGAGCGACACAACTAAAGACTCTCAGTTATGAAGCGACACAACTAAAGACTCTCAGTTATGAAGCGACACAACTAAAGACTCTCAGTTATAGAGCGACACAACTAAAGACTCTCAGTTATGAAGCGACACAACTAAAGACTCTCAGTTATGGAGCGACACAACTAAAGACTCTCAGTTATGGAGCGACACAACTAAAGACTCTCAGTTATGGAGCGACACAACTAAAGACTCTCAGTTATAGAGCGACACAACTAAAGACTCTCAGTTATGAAGCGACACAACTAAAGACTCTCAGTTATGGAGCGACACAACTAAAGACTCTCAGTTATGGAGCGACACAACTAAAGACTCTCAGTTATAGAGCGACACAACTAAAGACTCTCAGTTATGAAGCGACACAACTAAAGACTCTCAGTTATGAAGCGACACAACTAAAGACTCTCAGTTATAGAGCGACACAACTAAAGACTCTCAGTTATGAAGCGAGCACAACTCAAAACTTACCATCGTGCTGTTCGGTTATTTATTTTGTGTAAGAATTTGTATTTCTATCTTTGACTTTAAGTTTGAAGAATTTGAACATTGTAAGTGTGTGTGAGAGTGTTTGTGAAGTGAAACATCATGAGCAAGTGTGTGTAGAAGACATCTGATGTGTGAAAAGTGTGTAAATGTAATGATCTGAGTGTTGAGTTGAGTTAGAAACGAATTATCACTCTCCTGATAGAAAACACTGGAAGTCTATGAGACTGTAATACTGTCAAACAAACTTAGAGTGAGTGTGAGTGTGTATGTTTATATGAGTGTGTGTTTCTGTGAGTGTGTGTGTTTTATCTGTAATGAGGTTCTATGAGGGTCAGAGATGAATCATATCATTACAGACTTACAACAAAGCTGACAGCAACAATTGACCAGCCACACACACAGAGCATGTGTATGTGTGCACAGTGAGTTCTGTCAATATGTGTGTTGTTGTTGTGTGTGTTGACAGGTTAGAAGAGGGTTTGCAGGAGATAATTTGAAATGAATCCTGAGGTTCCCTCGTTAATAACGACAATCTGAATCAGTGTTAATTAAAAAGAGCAATAAGAATCTCTCATTACTGGCACTGAGAACACACACACTCACACAAACACACACACACACACACACACACACACACACACAGTTGAGTAACTGACAACTAGTTTCATCATGCATTATAAATCTTTGTTTTGAGTTTCATGTCAAGTCTTCCACTTTTGTATTCTTCTGTCTGGTTTCAAGGTTTGTTTGGTTCAGATAAAGTCTTGCTTACAAATCATGCATGAATAAAACAGTTTCGTAAGCGCATCAAGTATCATGACGTGACGAGAACGAAACACACTAAACCTGTCAAACCCTCTCTGTGTTTCTCAACATCAGGGTCATTCATCCACACACACACACACACACACACACATGCTGACTGAGAGAACTCTCAAGCTTTCTAGAGATGGAGCCACAAGTCAACAATAAACATGACGTCAAGCATTAATATAAAATTTGAAAAACATAAATAATACAGTTGAAAAGAAAAAAAAACACAATGAAATTATCCATGTAAATTGGCTGAATATTTATAGAAAACAATGCAACATTAGAAAAAATGCTCTGGTAACTCATAAATATGAATTAAAATGTCGAAATTATGATTTTAAATTTCGAAATGATGACACTAAAAAGTTGCAGTTATCAGGTTAAAACGTTAAAATTTATGACTTAAGTCAAAATGATAAGCCATAAAACGTCATAATTATGAGAGTTGGAATTATGTCAATTTCAATGATTAAGTACATAAATTTTGACTTAGTATGTCAATGTCGACGTTTTATCTCATAATTATGCATTACTATGTCAAGTATGGCGTTTTATCATTATTTTAATTAGTATGTCAAAGATTCGACTTTTTAAGTCAGAAATAGGTATTTCAAATTTAAATTCAATTTCATACATTTTTGAAAATAAAGGTTTATTGAAGGGGAACAATATGTAACACTTTACAGTCATTTTTCAAAATTATGATTTAAAATTTCAAAATTATGAGATACTAAAAAGTTGCAGTTATCAGATTAAAACCTTAAAATGTATGAATAAAGTCAAAATGATGTCATAAAAAGTCATAAATGAGAGTTGGAATTCAACTTTTTATCTAATAATGATGATTAAATATCTCGTAAATGATCTCGTAATTATGCAATACTATGTCAAGTATGTTGTTTTATTAGTATTTTGAATTAGTATGTCAAAGATTTTTTTTTTTGACTTTTTAAGTCAAATGTGTATTTAATTTCAAATTCAATATCATAAGTTTTTGCAAAATAAAGGTGTATTGAAGAGGGAACAATATGTAACACTTTACAGTATTTTTTTAAGTTTCGTTATGTAAAAAATACAGTTATTCATTTCTGATCATGTTAGATCACCATCCATTAATTGTATAAATTAACAAACTTAGAATAGTAAATGCTACTAATGTTAACAAATTAAACCTTTCTGTAAAATGTAATAAATAACCATAAAAAGTCTCAAATGCAATAATATTTGGCAAATTAATTCAGAAATCCTGTGATGTGACGAGTTTGAATCCATTTGGAGGATTTCAGAAACACATTCGTCTGTTTTGCATGAGGCTGATAACAGCCAAACACATGCTGTTGCATCATGGGAAATGTGATAAAACAACACTGCAGTGAAAAACAGAATCAGTGTTCAGGTCTCAGTTCTCATGTGACGTGTGTGTGTGTGTCAGTTGTTCGGTTGTGTTTTTCAAACTCCCATTACGAGAAACAATTTTCTTTCCGTAAAACAAAAGAGCAAGAAAACCCGAATGCACACGTGCGCTCGAACAAACACTGCAGAGATGTTGCTCTGACGTGATTGATTGACTGCTCACACACACACACACACACACACACACACACACACACACACACACGGTCCAGTAATGAAATCTGCTTTGGCTGGAAGCTTCATCTCATTGATGTGATAGAGAAATGTGAGTTTATATTTTTAGAGGATAGAGCTGAAAGAGAAATACATGATCTGCATAATTCACACTATATACTGTAAAGTGCATACTTATTTTATTTAATAATATGATTTATTTTTAAATTATTTTTTTTATTCGTGGTGAAACTTGAAAAATTTGAAATTAGTTCATTTATTTCAGTAATTTAACTTAAAAGGTGAAACTAATCAGTTTTACATGAAGTGAGATATTTCAAGCCTTTATTTGTTATAATGTTTACGGCTTATGAAACCCCACATTTAAAATTAGAATATTGTGAAAAGGTTTTCATAGTTTTTCATGAACTTTTGCATGATATTCAAATTTTTCTAGGGTCACCTCTATGTGGGAAAGAATGCAAATGGAATTTATTGTATTTTTATTCACTTTTGTGTATAAAAAAACTTGCGTAATGAGCGAGAAGGAACAATTCAAAAATACAATTGTATTGTCGATAAAGATTATTTTATTTTCTGTTTTATTATTTGATTTTATTTTTCTGTACACACTAATGAAACCAGGTGTGATGTTGGCTTTGGTGTCCTGCATCAGACATCAGCAATCTCTCACACACAGTCTCTCCTCTCTCACACACACGCACACACACACACACACATATATATAGAGAGAGAGAGCGTGTGTGTGTGTGTGTTAGAGAGAGTCTGCGTGTGTGTGTGTGACAGAGAGAGAGAGAGTCTGCGTGTGTGTGTGACAGAGAGAGAGATTAGCATGTTAGCGTCTTGTCACGATCTGTTGTGCTAATGAAATGATAAAGTGAACTAATTGGATCTGTTGGCACTTCGTGTTCAATTAATCAATTACTTACTGCTGTGTGTGTGTGTGTGTGTGTGTGTGTGTGTGTGTGTGTGTGTGTGTGTGTGTGTGTGTGTGTGTGTGTGTGTGTGTGTGTGTGTGTGTGTGTGTGTGTGTGTGTGTGTGTGTGAGAGTGAGTGAGTGTGAGAGAGAGCAGTTACTGGGACAGTGTGTTACACTCGTTTAGACACTCTGACAAAATGTTATTATCAGTCCAGCAAAAGGCCATGAAAGGAAAGAGTAATCAGGATTTAATTCCAGCTGTAAAATCTGCTTTATGAATGATGGAGAGGCTTACAGTGTGAATCAGAACTGCGCTCGTCTGTTTCAATACCAACACACACAATCATTTTTAGTGAAAAAGTGTGTGAGTGTGTGTTTGTATGTGTGTGTGTGAGAGAGAGAGAGCGAGAGAGACGTGTGTGTGTGTAAGAGAGAGAGGTGTGTGTGTGTGTAAGACAGAGAGAGAGATGTGTGTGTGTGTGTGTAAGAGAGAGTGTGTGTGTGTGTGTGTTCAGTAGGTTGCATTAATTGGCCCATGTTCTAATTCCACTCCAAGATAATTTCATAAAGAGAGAGAAAGACCTTCAAACGACCTTCTTAATCAATTGAAAGCCAATAGCGTGACTGCAGTTTTTCACTTCTCCTCTGCAGTCATTACACACACACACACACACTCACATCTCTCTCTCTTCACACAACTCATGGTTTGTTTGTCTTCTGTTTTCCGCTTTATGTTCACATTTTTGACTCAGGTTTTAAAGGGATATTTCACTGTAATTTATTCATGCTGTCTCAGACCCGTATGACTATATTTAAAGGGGTGGTTTAATGACCTTTCAACAAGATGTAAAATAAGTCTCTGATGTCCCCGGGGTGTGTGTGTGTGAAGTTTCAGCTCAAAATACCTTTACAGAGATATTATATAGCATGTTAAAATTGTAACTTTTTGAGGGTGAACAAAAACTTTTTTTGTGTGTGTGTCTCTTTAAATGCAAATGAGCTGCTGCTCCCGGCACAGGGGGCGGAGCTACAAGAGCTGTGTTTGTGCATGTGTGTGTATTAGCAGCTCTGATTACTTCACACACACTGGACATTTCAAAAACCTTTAGCCTTTTATGTTCAAACCGGAGTGAGAAAGATGGAGAGACTGAAGAAGTGATGACATGTAGAGCAACAGGACATCTCTGAATGGTTAGTTGATGAATTTACTGCATCTGATGTGTAAACTATTAACTATCTTCAAGTCATTGATTAGCATATCCTGTCATGATCTATAAATTGCGTTCCTGGGGCGGGGTTTATGCAAATCTTAGGGTTTGTGATGTCCCTACAGGCCGTCTGTTGTAGTCCTTATAAGAGATTTCTGTAAAAGATATTTTCCTTTGCTTTGAACTTTGAGTGTCGTGCTAAAGTTCAGAATAGTGAAATGATGTGTTTCTAGTGTTGGGTAAGGAAGTGTGTTATTTGAGTGTGTAAACGATGATCATGACTACGTTTACATGTAGCCAATTTTCGGGTTATGGTCAGGTTAAGGTCACTTTTCGGTGTTTCTGAAACATTAGGGATAACCCGTTTACATGTGTGAGCTGAGAGAGTTTCTCCTGTATACATGGAACTGCAATATCTCAATGTAAACGGTGACGCACGGTTAGCGTCCAGATGTACGGACAACCTTAAGACGTAAAATGCGTCATTTTCGGATCTTCTCTTCCTGTATCCAAAGACAAACAACAGCAGCAGCACACGGATAATGAATAATTCGGGGGAAATAGTGATTGTCTTTGTTTGCGCTGATGCTGGTAACAGTTACTGAGCTTGCCCCAGAAGTATGCTGTGCTGTGTCTCGCCATGTTTACTTCCGGTTTACAGCACACGGATTTTTGTATGCGCGAGAAGTTTCTCTACTCAAAAGACCAAGATTCCTTGCGAATAGAACATGCGCAGAACACAGATCACTAAACGATGATCATGTTGGGGTTGGGTGGAGGAGTGTGTAAACAATGATCATGTTGGGGTTGGGTGGAGGAGTGTGTAAACGATGATCATGTTGGGGTTGGGTGGAGGAGTGTGTAAACGATGATCATGTTGGGGTTGGGTGGAGGAGTGTGATGATCATGTTGGGGTTGGCGGAGGAGTGTGTAAACGATGATCATGTTGGGGTTGGGTGGAGGAGTGTGTGATTCAAGTGTGTAAACGATGATCATGTTGGGGTTGGGTGGAGGAGTGTGTAAACGATGATCATGTTGGGGTTGGGTGGAGGAGTGTGTAAACGATGATCATGTTGGGGTTGGGTGGAGGAGTGTGTAAACGATGATCATGTTGGGGTTGGGTGGAGGAGTGTGTAAACGATGATCATGTTGGGGTTGGGTGGAGGAGTGTGTAAACGATGATCATGTTGGGGTTGGGTGGAGGAGTGTGGTAACGATGATCATGTTGGGGTTGGGTGAAGGAGTGTGTAAACGATGATCATGTTGGGGTTGGGTGGAGGAGTGTGTAAACGATGATCATGTTGGGGTTGGGTTGAGGAGTGTGTAAACGATGATCATGTTGGGGTTGGGTGGAGGAGTGTGTAAATGATGATCATGTTGGGGTTGGGTGGAGGAGTGTGTAAACGATGATCATGTTGGGGTTGGGTGGAGGAGTGTGGTAACGATGATCATGTTGGGGTTGGGTGGAGGAGTGTGTAAACGATGATCATGTTGGGGTTGGGTGGAGGAGTGTGTAAACGATGATCATGTTGGGGTTGGGTGGAGGAGTGTGTAAACGATGATCATGTTGGGGTTGGGTGGAGGAGTGTGTAAACGATGATCATGTTGGGGTTGGGTGGAGGAGTGTGTAAACGATGATCATGTTGGGGTTGGGTGGAGGAGTGTGTAAACGATGATCATGTTGGGGTTGGGTGGAGGAGTGTGTAAACGATGATCGTGTTGGGGTTGGGTGGAGGAGTGTGTAAACGATGATCATGTTGGGTGGAGGAGTGTGTCGGGTGGAGGAGTGTGGTAACGATGATCATGGTGGGGTTGGGTGGAGGAGTGTGTAAACGATGATCATGTTGGGGTTGGGTGGAGGAGTGTGTAAACGATGATCATGTTGGGGTCGGGTGGAGGAGTGTGGTAACGATGATCATGTTGGGGTTGGGTGGAGGAGCGTGTAAACGATGATCATGTTGGGGTTGGTTGGAGGAGCGTGTAAACGATGATCATGTTGGGGTCAGGTGGAGGAGTGTGTAAACAATGATCATGTTGGGGTTGGGTGGAGGAGTGTGTAAACGATGATCATGTTGGGGTTGGGTGGAGGAGCGTGGTAACGATGATCATGTTGGGGTTGGGTGAAGGACCGTGTAAACGATGATCATGTTGGGGTTGGGTGGAGGAGCGTGTAAACGATGATCATGTTGGGGTTGGGTGG
Organism: Hybognathus amarus; assembly: GCA_030378365.1. Taxonomy (NCBI): domain Eukaryota; kingdom Metazoa; phylum Chordata; class Actinopteri; order Cypriniformes; family Leuciscidae; genus Hybognathus; species Hybognathus amarus. The sequence continues at coordinate 14,094 of JAQIUQ010007407.1, read as the reverse complement.
AGGAGTGTGTAAACGATGATCATGTTGGGGTTGGGTGGAGGAGTGTGGTAACGATGATCATGGTGGGGTTGGGTGGAGGAGTGTGTAAACGATGATCATGTTGGGGTCGGGTGGAGGAGTGTGTAAACGATGATCATGTTGGGGTCGGGTGGAGGAGTGTGGTAACGATGATCATGTTGGGGTTGGGTGGAGGAGCGTGTAAACGATGATCATGTTGGGGTTGGTTGGAGGAGCGTGTAAACGATGATCATGTTGGGGTTGGGTGGAGGAGTGTGGTAATGATGATCATGTTGGGGTTGGGTGGAGGAGTGTGTAAACGATGATCATGTTGGGGTTGGGTGGAGGAGTGTGTAAACGATGATCATGTTGGGGTTGGGTGGAGGAGTGTGTAAATGATGATCATGTTGGGGTTGGGTGGAGGAGTGTGTAAACGATGATCATGTTGGGGTTGGGTGGAGGAGTGTGGTAACGATGATCATGTTGGGGTTGGGTGGAGGAGTGTGTAAACGATGATTATGTTGGGGTTGGTTGGAGGAGTGTGTGATTCGAGTGTGTAAACGATGATCATGTTGGGGTTGGGTGGAGGAGTGTGTAAACGATGATCATGTTGGGGTTGGGTGGAGGAGTGTGTAAACGATGATCATGTTGGGGTTGGGTGGAGGAGTGTGTAAACGATGATCATGTTGGGGTTGGGTGGAGGAGTGTGTAAACGATGATCATGTTGGGGTTGGGTGGAGGAGTGTGTAAACGATGATCATGTTGGGGTTGGGTGGAGGAGTGTGTAAACGATGATCATGTTGGGGTTGGGTGGAGGAGTGTGTAAACGATGATCATGTTGGGGTTGGGTGGAGGAGTGTGTAAACGATGATCATGTTGGGGTTGGGTGGAGGAGTGTGTAAACGATGATCATGTTGGGGTTGGGTGGAGGAGTGTGTAAACGATGATCATGTTGGGGTTGGGTGGAGGAGTGTGTAAACGATGATCATGTTGGGGTTGGGTGGAGGAGTGTGTAAACGATGATCATGTTGGGGTTGGGTGGAGGAGTGTGTAAACGATGATCATGTTGGGGTTGGGTGGAGGAGTGTGTAAACGATGATCATGTTGGGGTTGGGTGGAGGAGTGTGTAAACGATGATCATGTTGGGGTTGGGTGGAGGAGTGTGGTAACGATGATCATGTTGGGGTTGGGTGAAGGAGTGTGTAAACGATGATCATGTTGGGGTTGGGTGGAGGAGTGTGTAAACGATGATCATGTTGGGGTTGGGTGGAGGAGTGTGTAAACGATGATCATGTTGGGGTTGGGTGGAGGAGTGTGTAAACGATGATCATGTTGGGGTTGGGTGGAGGAGTGTGTAAACGATGATCATGTTGGGGTTGGGTGGAGGAGTGTGTAAACGATGATCATGTTGGGGTTGGGTGGATGAGTGTGTAAACGATGATCATGTTGGGTGGAGGAGTGTGTCGGGTGGAGGAGTGTGTAAACGATGATCATGTTGGGGTCGGGTGGAGGAGTGTGTAAACGATGATCATGTTGGGGTCGGGTGGAGGAGTGTGTAAACGATGATCATGTTGGGGTCGGGTGGAGGAGTGTGTAAACGATGATCATGTTGGGGTCGGGTGGAGGAGTGTGTAAACGATGATCATGTTGGGGTCGGGTGGAGGAGTGTGTAAACGATGATCATGTTGGGGTTGGGTGGAGGAGCGTGGTAACGATGATCATGTTGGGGTTGGGTGGAGGACCGTGTAAACGATGATCATGTTGGGGTTGGGTGGAGGAGCGTGTAACGATGATCATGTTGGGGTTGGGTGGAGGAGCGTGTAAACGATGATCATGTTGGGGTTGGGTGGAGGAGCGTGGTAACGATGATCATGTTGGGGTTGGGTGGAGGAGTGTGTAAACGATGATCATGTTGGGGTTGGGTGGAGGAGTGTGTAAACGATGATCATGTTGGGGTTGGGTGGAGGAGTGTGTAAACGATGATCATGTTGGGGTTGGGTGGAGGAGTGTGTAAACGATGATCATGTTGGGGTTGGGTGGAGGAGCGTGGTAACGATGATCATGTTGGGGTTGGGTGGAGGACCGTGTAAACGATGATCATGTTGGGGTTGGGTGGAGGAGCGTGTAAATGATGATCATGTTGGGGTTGGGTGGAGGAGCGTGTAAACGATGATCATGTTGGGGTTGGGTGGAGGAGCGTGGTAACGATGATCATGTTGGGGTTGGGTGGAGGAGTGTGTAAACGATGATCATGTTGGGGTTGGGTGGAGGAGTGTGTAAACGATGATCATGTTGGGGTTGGGTGGAGGAGTGTGTAAACGATGATCATGTTGGGGTTGGGTGGAGGAGTGTGTAAACGATGATCATGTTGGGGTCGATTTGCCCTTTGATCTCCGGCTCTGAGTGAGTCTAAATGAAGTAGTTAATATAGATCTCTCTCTCTCTGTTCTTCTTCTCTCTCTGTGTGTGATCTCATTAACATCGTTTCTTCCACGGCTCCAGATGCAGTGCTTGACCACGAGGTCATTACGCCACTGCGGGTCTGTCACACACACACACACACACACCACTCCTGCGTGACGCTGAACAAATGGAGGAACGCTCCCGCTGATATCAGTTAGTCTGTTGGAGATGCATAAGCCTCTCCAAGAAATATATTGTTTAATTTAATTGAAAACTCTTTCTGTCCAATTTGACCGGCTCAGATACAAAATACACACACTGTTTCTTTTCATTTACAACACACACACACGCACACAAACATGAACCGATGGCTACAAATAGTTTTAAAATAACACACTATATTTGCCAGCAATTTATAAAACAAATAAACCACAAGAGATGCTTGTTTAACAGCAGTCACGTAGTAAATGTTCTATGTTTGAAACAATTGCTTATAAGTATAAGAGGAGAATCAAAGTACGTCACCTGAGGGAAGTTCTCAGCGCCCCCTTGAGTACCGGAGGTCTGTAGTATATTAGACGGTCTGAGCTAAACTTTAGTGATGAAGTGTGTGAAGATCTTCTGGAGATCTCCTCTTCTTCTTAGAGGAGTGATGGCTGATAACCTCGAGGGAACGGTGTTGAGCTCAGCACACTCCAGAGGGTCCTCGACCAGGGTTCTCCAGAGGTGTGTGACCTCTGACATATATAGCAATTGACCCTTCGCAAAGACCCGCCCCCTTAGTTACTGTCGCTGATGTCCGACAAGCTACACCGCTCTCACACACATTGTGGAGCAGAGAGGAGACTGACAGGACAGAACAGGTTACTTTTGATATTAAATATTAAAGTTTCACCTTTCAAATTTCATTGTTTTTTAAAAGAAATTTAAGCAATAAATTTACTTTGATTTATTACTATTAAATCCTAATCTAATTATGACAAACTATATATCGTTGGAAAGGTCTAAGACTCCTAAATAAATATTTGACTGCTGTTTTTTGCTACAAGTTATGTAGGAAGAGTAACCGACAAGAGTGCACCTCTAAAAAATCTGCCTCTTAACAGACCTTTGTCACAATTCTGACCTTTGTCGCAAAAAGCCGATTGATCGACTTTTAATCATTGCAAATTCTGTTTTTATGCTAAAAGTTAATAATAAAACAAATAATCTAATATTTTTCAATAAAAAATATGTATAGTATAATATAATCCTCTAAAAATTATAATATGTATATATTATCCTCTAAAATATAATATTATTTTTTATTGCCTTTTTTATTATATCACATATTTTAGTTATCATAAATTAGGTATCATTTGAAAGCTTACAAAATCAGGATTCATCCTGTGAAAACCGTTTTGAAATTGGATGTTGCGTTACCATAGAAACGGTATTTTTTGTATTAGGCCCCTTCCCTTTTGGGCATCATCTTTCATAATTTATTATCAAAATCTTGACAAAACACATGTTGTCAGAAAGGTCTGAGTCTCAAGGTTCCATATTTAGTGACAGACGTGATATTTGGATAGAAATGTATTAATTTGTTATGGCATAATGCATACAATTAAATTAAATGGAATTCAATGGCACCCGGTGGCTATTTTTGGTATAACGCCTAAACAAAATCTCATGGGAACTTCAATTTTGTGATATCAACTTTAATTTTGGAACACAACTTGGTTAGATATATAGCTTTCATTTTATAGTAATTTTATAGTAAAAAATATTTTGTAAAATATTTATTTTATATAAAAAATTATATTAATTATATTTGATTTACTGTTAATTATAACTTCCATAACTTTTTCATATTTAAATTTTTTGAAGTGCTTTCACTTCAGTAATAATCTGCTGATTGTTTTCTTTAAAACAAGACCAAATTTGGGAATATATTCCAAAGCATTCTTGAATTACAACCATTTAAGTTTGAATAGTGCATTTTAATGTAAATTATCAGAAAGGGGGGTGACAGGTAAGGGGTTAAATTTCTTTTAAAAAATGCTGAAATTTGAAAGGTGAAAGTTTTCTAGGTGGGTCTTTGTCTTTCTCAGGTGTGAAACACTGAATATTCATGATGATTCAGGCCTCCCCGCATAAAGCTTTCTTACACAACACACATCTTACAAATTTCACATCAATATATCATCTTATCTGAATGAGTCAGGAAGATTTTCACTCAGTTTTGGAGCAAATTCTCTAGGCTATGTGATGCAGTTTTCAGAAGTCTTGTGAAGAAATAATGAGTATGGTGTTCATGACCTTATTTCAGTGATAAACGTCATTATCTCAAAGCTACAAACTTTTACATACATGCTGAGTAATCTGATACACAATACAGTGTAATCAGACTCTAGCCATGAATACTTCACAAGGGTTAATATCTAATGATCAACGGAATCGATCAAAACGTTATCTGGACAATAACTTCATTCATAACTTCTCCTCTCTCGCCCTGATGATCCTGTAATCCTGATGGTCTTAAGTTTGACTTGAGCGTCAGATGTTCCCCGGAGTGTGAGATCCCTCAAAGAGAACGAGAGAGTTAAAGGAAGCGAATGTTTCTGTTGTGTTTCAGATGAGGGGAATTTTTATTAGTTGACGATTAATAAAACCACAATATTGTTCTAAATATTTCAATCACTGCAACACAATGGTGAAATGTTTCTTCTTCGGTGGAAGGCAGACGAGAGTCACGATCTGATGTACTTTAATCTGAACATTAGCAGAAATATGTATTTCCCTTCAGAGCTTTTTCTTTTCTATCACCAAATTTAAATTGGATTTTCAATCCCAGATTTTCTCTCGCTGACGTTTGGACCTCACTGTATATTTTATTCACATTAAATATTAAATGTTTAAACCAGCTCATTCCTACAGCGTTATTTCCAACCTATATCTGACACATGCAGATGTGCATTAATATATAATCACTGTAATTTCTTTTGTTTATTGCATTACACTAAAGCCTAGAAATAACCCATGAAGTCAGAGCTCATGGTCCGCATTTCCCTTTATAATAACAGAATCAATGCAGCACTGATTTATTACAGTATCACATCCACCTTAAACCAGCCAATCAGAGAGGAGCTCACCATTTTCAGAATGTTTCTGGACATGTTTGTGTAGAATATGCAAAACAAGGTTTCTTATGGAAGCTTGTTTTTGCCATGGAATAATACAAATATTATTAATAATATAAGAAAATGAACTATTTTGAACTGAAATAAACAATTCTGTGGTAGAAATAAACTTCTATAGTATCTTTAGAGGCAGCGTAATAAGGCTTCTTACATTCTGGACAGCCTTTGAGTTAGGAATACACACATGAGAGAGAGAGAGGGGCGAGAGAGAGAGAGAGAGAGAGAGAGAGAGAGAGAGAGAGAGAGAGAGAGAGAGAGAGAGAGAGAGAGAGAGAGAGAGAGAGAGAGAGGGGCGAGAGAGAGGGGCGAGAGAGCACTCAGGGGTGATGGATCGACTGGCCGTTTGCGTTTTCCATATGGAATGATATCATACTGTTCTCTGGGGAACAGAGGGGGAGGGGCTGAAGGAACGACATCAGAATATTAATGAGGCAGCACAGAGCTGATGTCACTTTCTCTCTGGCAGTGAGCCACGCCCCTTAATAGAGCCACGCCTCTTTAATAGAGCCACGCCCCTCTGACCAGCAGCAGCAGACAGCTGTCACACTCTGTGTCTCACACACACACACACACACACACACTGACCCCGTCAACAGAATCACTGTGTTTTGGAGCTCAGAAAAGCAACCGGTGCCTACGAATCAAGCCAATGTCATACACACCCTGAAGTAACACACACACACACACACACTCTGGCTCAACTCTGTTGCCAGTGGCTCTGGGTATTTTGTGAGATTTCTTTGGCAAGCCTGAAAACGGAAGGTCTTCTACATTATGTTTAGGGATCAGACACAATCACAGCTGCTTCTGTGTGTTTCCAGGGTTTCGCTTGTGTGTGTGTGTGTGTGTGTTTCTCTGGTGGGGTGATTAAATCCAGATAAAGGGACATACCACATGCGGTCCACCCTCATCCACACACACACACACACACACACACACACACCTTCTGCTTAACATGCAGCAGTGCGCCACACGGGGTAAATCGCAACGAGTGCACTGTCCACTCTATAGC